>DWQL01000735.1:0-13663 GCA_018231265.1 Noctuana haematospila | reverse complement strand
CTTGCGTTGTGAATTCTGTGTCATGTCGACAAAATGGTCGACTATAAGTCAAAATTCGACCAATTTAAATAAATCCAGTGACCCGCAGCGCCATCTATATTAATTAATGAATTATTATATTAATTTTCTAGAAACTATTAAAGTTTTTTAATAATTTATAATTTAATGTTTGTTACATTCGTTCTAACCTAAATATTTTTGTTATCGCATCTATATGTGAACAAATCAACTACAGACTGGAGAGCCAGACTCAGATTTTTTATGTAGGGAAAAATAAATCGAGTTGATTTACAATCCTAGTAAACAATTAAGAAGAGGACTGAATAAATCATTTAAAAAGAGGTTTTATGATGGTTTGAAGATCAAATGGAACCCTAAAAGTATGAAAAGGGTAATAAGTTATTGATTCCATCAACGTGGAGACGTTGTTATGGCCAACTCGTAAAATATACGTTATGTTTCACGACAAATATGAACACTAGGTGTGGTATGTGGAGTTCGTTGTCATATTTTTTATTTTTTTCCTTCCACAAACAAAAATTAATTCCCAAATCCCAGACAAAATATTTTTGTAAAATAGAGTGCTAGAAAAGAATTGATTCTAAAAGGCAGAACTAGATTAAAAGGCTTCGGGATCCTCTGACTTAGACTACTATATAATTTACAATTTTATTTAAAAAGGATGGCGCAGAGCACAAAGGCCACAAGGTATGTTTTTCCCGCACCTCCTCACAAACATCACATCGCCCAGGGTAAAGAATAACTGACAGATAAGAACATTCTTTACATTACGAGAAATATGAAACAATTTTTTTAATTCGTTCTGTTTTTGTTAGTGCTCTACTATTTAGATAATAAATATAGTGAGGCTAGTTTCCCTTATACAAAAAGAATTTATATGTCAATAACCCTGCTGCAATCTGCTATCTCTTCCATATACCTACAATCTACATATTAACATTGATGGTAAGTGGTCATCAATGCGTTGCTGGCTTTGAAGGAGAGCTCTTTTAGCGCCTTTTTTGAAGAATATCGTAATCCGCCGGAAATGCCTCTGCGGGGAGATCATTCCATAATTTAGACGTTCGCGGAAGAAAATATTATGTGTTTTGAAAAACACAATTTTGCGAAAAAACAATATCTTTAGATTCGACAGATATAACTAAGTTGCTAAGTTTCTCTAGATCTTTTATGTATTAGTATTGTGTGTTTTACAAATAAATAATAAAAAAAACTGAATGCGCTAACGTTACTTAGTATACCCTACAGTAGCACGCTCGGAATTTCCTGAACACACAAATGAACAAGCAACACAAACAGATCCTTCGTATATTAGAACAAATGAAACATTTTATTTTCATATCCCGGGACAGGTGGTCGTAATGGTGACCGAGTTTTATTGCCTTTTTATATCTTTATATCGTGTTTGATGTTCCCTCGCATTTATCTGCTATGTTATTCTTAAGGAGACACGTTTTATGGTTAGCTTTAAGTAGCTTTTTAAATATTCTAACGGTTATAAAGGTGATGGAATTGATCGTGAATTTTATGAAATTTCTAATCGTATGAACTTTTAGTGAAGTTTTAGATGAGTGAAATAAAACTATTGTGCTTATTCTTTAGATTCTTTAGATATATTGTTACTAGTGGCTCAATAAGTTATGTGATCGAGTGAAGCAAGAAACATAATTAGGTATTAGGTATCTAAATAATCAAAACGACTTGTCTTTGTTACGTTATTCATCTCAAATTTACCCAATTTAATTCATAGCTAGGAGCTAGGCTAGGCTAGCAGAAAACCAAATTTACAGAGCGATGCGATATCTCGTAAAGTTTTATTAAAAATCGTTAATTGAGAAGCTTTATAATGTGAATTCGAAATATTTTGAATTTAAAATTTCAATTTGGTATCGTGAGTACGAACCAACGAACATAATTATAATATAGCATTTAAAAAAAATACTTTATTTACAATTAGGTACAATGCAGCAACAAGCTTCACTTTACAGACACGAAGTTGTGTAGTAAATATTGGGATAGAGGTAAAGTTTCCTGTCGCAACATTACTGCAAACTTTTGGTGCAGTTTCCAAATATTTGTACTGACAACACTTTTCTTCTTATTGCTTAGCAACTTTGTAGCTTTGGACTTTGTGCGCTAAAAAGTAATTCGAGGTTTATAGCTAAGTTTAGGAGCAAAGGTAAATCGCCAATCTAAGATTTAACTTTTACAGTAGCTATATGTAAAATAGTAACCTAAAAATAATTTAAATATTACATTACGAGGGGATACCCGTACTGCTCGGCAGCAAAATATTTATACTTACCTACCGTAACTGTTAATGGCTCATTATAAAAGTATCCTATTGGTGCTGATTAAAGAAAACTGCGAACATGATTTCCAGTAAAATCTTCAGTCGTTATGTTCAAGTACCTAAAATGTAACTAGGAACCTGTGCCATTTTTTTTTCTATAAATGAGTAAATTCTTATATAAACGGTTAACACTCGTAGTATGACTTTACTATTGATCAGTAGTAGTAGTAACACATTTAGCGATTCATTTTGAGCTCAAATTCGATAGCATTATTTTATCTCAAATACTACTGAAGTTTCAACATACGAGTAGAACCAGAAGAAAAGTCATCGCTCACTGCACAGCGCAACATATGTTGCCGGCACCTCGGAACTGATGGTAGATAATGTGTTACTTCTAACGTGTTCGTTCGTCAAACAATTGAAACATAATACATTTACATATACCTATACATACATACAGTTAATCATTTGTGATTTACACTTGATTTTAAAGGAGTGCCGAGAGTTTTTTTCCGCCGGCTTCTTTCTCCCGGCCTACCTTAGCCAAATGGGCGCCTAAAGTCGATGTACCGTGTACTTGACGTTCATTGAGTGTATGTAATACCTTATGACGAATAAAAATGTTTTTATTTTTTTCATTTAATTGTTTCAAGATTGATGCCGGGCCGTTCCACCCTTTAAATGTGGGAATAAATCTATTTAGAAAGTCGGACAACAAACAGTCTTCTTCGCAATCGTGCACTTGTGCATGGCATTGGCTTACAGAATAGTGGGTTTCAATTTTAAAAGATCAGCCCTTCGCGTAGGAGAGCAACCTCGATATCTTTTGTTTTACTGCCGGTTATGAAGAGGTGGTACCGCCTTGGGCACGCTGCATCAATTTTAGCAGCGTTCTACCACTGGCAATAACAATTAAAAACTAACTGTATGCAGCTACAATGAATTTTTACCGATCAAAAACAAGTCCCGAAATTCCATTCCACAATATAAAAGCAACATTTACTCGGACAATCCTTTGAAAAGAATATTTTGAACTATTATTATTTATATAGAGTGTAGAGTGTAGAGCCACTTCACCCCATATATGATCCCTTGGGTAACGTCCTCTGAACTCTGTAAAAGCTTTGTCTTTTCGTATTTTCCCAGGAATTAGTATGATGCCATTAAAACCAGAGAGGCGAGAAAATATCAAAAATATCCATTGCTGGGTTACTATTGTCCGTTTTTTATATGCTTACTTATTGTAATGCGTGGCGTGTAATGTACTTTAAATTAAAAAATATACAATTAAAATATGAACGTACAATCAAGCGTAGTAAGTAGTCGTATATTATGCACTAAAAGTCCGAGATATTTTAAATATTCAATTTAAAATTTAAATGATTAATGCATGAAGTGTTTGTATACAGCACTAATTTTGGGTGTTATGAATATGAAATTTTGTAACTTTTATGTTTTATGGAGCTTGAAATTCTATTTTAATTAAAAGTTTGGGAGATATTTTAAATAATTAAAATAAATCGGGCATCTACATGACCAAATTCTAAAAAAGATGAGTGGGTGTCATGTGGAAGGTTTTGTCTCCGAAGCAAGAAATAAATAAGATTTTCATGACTCTTTCAGTCCATGCAACGATTGGTACGCAGTACTTCTTACACAGTTAAACTTACGAAAGAGTCGCCTCGCTCCCAAGTCCGTCGCTACTTATACCTATTGATTTGTAATTCGCTCCAAACAAAATATTTCCCCAACTTCCTCCCAAGCAATATGTCGCTGAAAGTTTTGTATAAAATATATAAACAAACTGTGTTTTCCTTCCATTCGAGCCCACTTACTTTTCTTGCTGTTACGCGCAAAAAAGGTCCTTGCGATTTCTTTGGTAAAGAACTTGCGGATAGTTTTGTGGGTTTTTCATCCTTTATGTGCGAGGATGCTAGTGTTGTCAGAGAACTGATCAATTCCCGTTGTCAAGAAAAAAACATATATCTATTATGATGGTCTACAATTCTATAACGTAATATATATTAGGTACTACCTACTACGAAAGGGACGAAGGTTGAGATTGAGGAACTCCTGGCCAGCCCAAACATAATAGAAAAGACGAAAGCACAGACACATGGCTTGGACACCTTGAGAGAATGGGAGCAGATCGTGGCGCCGGTGGTGGAAGAGGGCCTATTTGGGTCAAGCGAAGGGTCGTCGGCAAGTCGGGCGCCACAGGTGTCGTTGGGGCTATGTGGTGGCCGCAGCACTCCGCGAGCTTCAGGCTGGCGAGTGGCATGAAACCGCACAAGACTGGGACCAATGGCGAGTTCTCGTATCGGAGGCCAAGACTCACTTCAGGTGGCTGAACCTTCAGAGTAAGTAAGTACCTACTACTCAAAACTACAATACGAAAAACGACGAGGAAATATTGTTTTATCCACGATAATATCTCCAGAAAGTCTATTAGCCGTCTCTCAATCCGCAGACTTGGCAACGTTTCTGTCATTACTTATACTTGTAAATTCACCACTTACAGTCTCTGTTATTTATAAAGATTGAAGATATCGCCGTATTTCATTCGTTTTCTGATCGTTCTCCGTTCTGTTCTCGATTGTGATCTGATTGATGATCATAGTAATAAAGTAATAGCATTTATAACTATTTAGGAACAACTGGTTGGTACAGCTGTTACGGATTATTTAAAGTGTTTTAACAATAGTCTTTTATCCGTACAAAAAATACACGTTAATAATGAAAAATAATTACAAAAAAAATTTAATACAATGTAAATTTTTCTTAGAACCGATGTTCCAGCTTAGTGTTGTGGTAGGTACTTTAGATAATGAAGGTTATTTCAAGTTCTATGTTAAAGATAATACATATATATTAAAAATTATATTGTGGTGAGATAGAAAAGAATGGTTTTAATTTGGGATATTATCAAAATTCTTACACCTTTAAAATAATAATTTAATTTATATTTGTACTTAAACAATGTCTGATTTCAAACGTGATGTTAACGCAGCATCCCTGCTCACTGCGGTGACTAGACAGCAATTTAATGTCAAATGATCCATCTTAAATCCAGCAAAGTCACGAAATAGGATTAGCCTTTCCCTTCATCTTATTTCAAGAAACTCAAATTAGTCCTAAAAAAGTATCTAATATCTACCAAATTGAATATCTTGAGAAAAGCGAATCAAGATTAGCTTTCCTTGAACAAAAGGATATTTTGCACTAGATACGAAAAATAACGATACGAAAAAGTTGGTAAACTAGATAGATTTTGCCGTAACCAATGGAATTATATTGATATATTAAATTATTTTTAATTAATTTCATGTTAAAAATAAAACAATTTCAATTAAATTATGTTTAAGGACCGCTTATTTCAGTTTTAAATTTCTTCCAGCTGCCCTAAAGTTGGAAATAAAAATGTCACTTGTTTTATAATTAAAATTTTAAATTTCAAGTTTTATTATAGTGTCGGGAAAACCTTGCCAGCATACTGGATTGTTTCGCGACATCAATTATACTTGAATTGTAAACAATTACGTCTGTCAAACACAGATTCCCAATTAACATTTTGCATAATTAAAACGTTTGCAAATTATTGTCTTTTGTATTGTATTTCTTCTGATAAACACATATCCACAACTTTATTGGTGTTGTTCAATATAATGAAAAGTAATTAATAACAAACGGAAAACCTATGTTACTTTACAATATGGCGCTCAAGATCCGCCATACAGATCAAGCAAATTATCATGATCGTCAAACCATTACTGTCCCACTGCACGGGACTCCTCCCAAACATTAGAAATATTTAGGCCATAGTCTATCACACTGGCCAAGTATGGGTTCGTGGTCAAACAACTTTCGTCGCAATTATAAATCTACATACAAAATGTGTACGATCTGGTTAACTCTAAACATAAAATTACAGCGCAACTTTAAGCTGCTACACATTATTACATAAATATATCAATATAATAAAATAACATTGTCTCGACACGAGAAACCTTTTAGCGTTTCAGAGTTACTGAAGCTAAAAGAGATACAGTTTGTGAGTTATTTGTTTGCTCTTTATATTAGGTTGAACACATATTGAAACGGCAGCATCTATATTTTGTTATCTGTGCATTCATATGTCCCACTGCGGGGCACGGTTGAGACCCACAACCGGGGAAGGCCTGGAGCATACTCTACAACGCCGTGAAGATACTCCACAACGACGCTCCAGTCCAGGCTAGGCCAGGCCAACCCGTGTCGTATGTCGCCAAACACTTGTTAGGTATCCGTTCAGTGTACATGTTATAAAATAAAGTTCCCCAGCCGCGTATATTTTCTGTCAGAACGCGATAATCTCAAAAACAAAATCACTAACAGGTAACATTACAGGTCAAGGAATAGTTATAGCTAAATTTATCGTTTTAAACATGACTTTAATACTTTCCTAGACAATATGGAGGCGATAAATAATGATGCTTTTATATTATAGTTTTTGCAAAATAAATTAGTGCTTTTAATAATAGTAAAAAGTTTAATAAACTGAAGTCGAATTTCGACCATCAATACTAAATAAATAAAACTTATTTCTTAAGTATTTCGATGTCATTTTATCCTTACAATTCATTATTCGTTAGGCATCGGATGCTGATCAATATTAATAAAGACAAACGAAAGCTTTAAGATAGGCAGGCGCGAACGTTTATTTTCCTCCAATCACATGAATTGAGTGATTAAAAGACGTAATGATCAAGTCGATGTTCTTTTGTATATTATAACGAAGCTTGATTTTTTATTCAACGGTAAAATAAAATTATTTGAATAGAATAGGTAGGTAGTATTATTTTCATCACAATGATGAATTTATTTTATAAAAATACTAGCTGAGTTTAGCTGACCCCGCGAACTTCGTACCGCATATAACATAAAAAACTAAGAGGTGGACCAACCTTAACATTTAGGGGTATGAAAAATAAATGTAGGCCGATTCTCAGGCCTACCAAATATTCATACAAAATTTCATGAGAATCGGTCGAGCCGTTTCGGAGGACTTCGCTCAAGCATACCGTGACACGAGATTTTGACATATAACAATATAAAACAAGTATTCAGAATATAACAGATGAGAGACTATCTACATAATATTTGGTTCATTTGAAATTCGTCTCGCATAAAGTTTTCATATGAACGCACGTCATCAGAATTCTCTACGATATGATAACAATTCTGAAAACAACGCGATACTCGTAACTATGAATAAATTGTCTGTAAACAATGGATAATTAAATTATTTTTTTTCGGAATAATGTAATAAAATGACACGAATACCTAGTAGTCGTAATTAGTCGTAGAGCAGCTCGTTTTGTTCACCATACGTGACATTCTTACATTGAAGTTGGCAATGAATGTAAATTGAATTTAGCTTTTTTAAGCTCAAAATTCTTACTTGTCTACCTGTAATTTGGGTCCAGAATACGAGCTATGGTACTCCTCCTCGGTATCTCCTACCTGGCGTAAGCGGCGACTAATAGGGCACTTTCTATAACGTGGGCAAAGCAAATAATTTGCCTATTTGTGAATTCCAAAAATGACTGCCGAATATAATTAAAATAAAAGTATAAGACTTTGAGTTTCAGCTACAAAGATCATGTGGAAGGGGAAGGCAACGTAAAACGGATCATAACTTCGCTCACATTCCGAGCTATCCCGGGATTAACTGCACGAAGATCCCGGCACGGCGCTCCACTAATCCCGCTATTATTATTGTAAAACGGTACTGTGGTTACAGTTCTGATCGTAGCGTTATCGTGCTTGCTCGAACAATTACGTATAGGAGTAACTGATATCATGCATTAGTTTGTAAATGTATATTGTTAAAGTTACGTTTAATAGGTTCAATTATTGGTTTGGGAAGAGGAAATACACAAGAGGTAAACTTTAATGAAATAAATTAAAACTATTTTCATAATACCAACAGTGCCATGGTTTGCCGGTAGCAATTATTTTAGAAGTAACAATGGCTTATATTGTTTGTGAAGATTACAAACGTTTACGTGATTTAAACACAGTTTTTAACATTGCAATTATTTAAATATAAGTCTTAAAATAATTCTAATAAATCTTGTATTGAACACAGAAGTGATTAAAATACTAGTGATCTCTAAATATGATAAAAATAATAATCAGAATATAATCATTAACCCTTTAGTGTTACTCTGTTCGGCAGTCTACTACAAAATAATGGAAAAATAATTTTATGTATGTTGGTATTATATTAAAGTCTTAAAATAAGCATTTTACTTCTCTACATGTTATATTATATTTTATCCATACGTACCTACGTATGTTATGATTATATTTTTTTCTTGCATTCAATAGCTTTCAAACGTCAATATTGTATTACCGTAAACGCAGCTGAAACGAACCATATTCCGGAATTAACTACACACAGATTACGGGATAGCATTCAGCTAATCCCGCCATTATTATAAGTATTACCACTGTTATGATCTGCGCGGTTCGTTCGTAGCTTAAGTTCAAACTACCGAAGATTATATTGAAGTTATCTTAAAAGCTTATTTACCTACATTACGTGTATAGAGAAAAATGTAATGTAAAAATATGTAAATGTAATATGATGGCCTTTAACATAATATTAAATACCTAGCTATTTTATACATGAACTTAACACAGACCATTAACATTAACGATATAACACCGTTGTAATGATCTCACACTCACGTGACTCGTTACCATAATCGTATATACTCGTAATATTATATAATTTATATTATTCGTGAGTTTTATGTCATTACGTTACACGCAAAGTGCCTAATAGGCACTAGCGGGTGCGAGGGCGGGTGTGGACGCTTGGGGAGCACGCGTCTGCGAGTTAACAGTACCGAAAGAGTTAGAAGTGTAATTCTTCCGTATCGATATCCAAAACACTTCGGCGGCCGAATCAAAATTGTTTAGGACCAAACTAAAAGACGCTGTTCAATTGTTAACGGTACGGCGGACGGAGCCTTTAAAAATACCCACGTGGCCTGCCTCATACGGAGGCGTGGCTTGTGGGAGCATTATAAACTCAAGCAAGCGACGGCGTCCACGTACATTCGAATTACATGCGCCCGCATAGGTACCCGCGCCCGCGTCCACTCTGAAACATGGCTATGTCTCTAGCTATGGTAAGAGCAGGTATCTTATGTGATGTAAGGGTCGTAGTCTATTAACTGTCTCAACACCGTCAACACAGCCTCTCTTCGCAATTCAGTTACCGAAGAATAGACGTTTAGATAAGCGACCATCCTTTTGAATAGCGTTTATATAGTCCATTTTATTAATCACTCAATAGATTTTAAGGAAATAGTGTGCCATCTTTTAGCTATTTCTTTTTAATGAACAAGTTTAATTTCTCTTAAATATAAGTGAGCATTAATTTTTTTGTAAGTAAAGTAGTGTAAAATAATGTGTAGGTATTATTGTTAAATTTTAAATGAAATTCTGAAAACAGTTTTGTTAGATACAGCGTTGAACAATAGTCTGTAGTAGTATTGTCGTATTGTCGTTCTTCCAGTTCCGATTTCGTAACACAACTCGACGTTATGACCCTATCTCTATTAGGCTCTTTAGCTAACCAAAACATTGCCGCCCAACCATTAATTAAACCATTGGCCTCCGGGACTCGAAGTTATAGCCGTACATTGGATGTTAATTTCTAGGCTCGATTTCCTACGAGACCAGTTTTATTTGGCCACTACTCGATTTTACAGATGGATTGAACTACACGAGGAGATGGGAGAGTGTAGGAATTTTCCTGCAGAATTTATAGGAAAATGATTTTGTTTTAATAATTTTACTCAGTTGAAACTGTATGGTTTTAGATCGCAATTAACATAATGTAGGGTTATAATTCTAGGTATAAAGATTAAGGTAAATTATATGTGGGATAAATACCTACATAGCAGATGTAGAATTTTAATAGTTTTCTTTTTATGTAATCTAATTATTTTCCAAAAACAAAATAAATAAATGTAGATCTTTATTTACTCCATAATTATTATAAGTAGGTACCTAATACCAGGTAATCAGTATATACTGTTGCATTAAACAGTTTACCCCAAACTCCCCTCGTTATGATTAATAGCAAACCGCGCGGCATATAAACAAAAAGCTATTAATAAGCTGAGGTTGTAAGGCCAGTCACCCCTGTCCCCCCTAATAGAATATAACATGGCATGTTAAATTTTCATCGTGTTATTAATTTAATCTACGGATTCCAAAGGGCGAAAGGCTTTTTCAAATAAATATAGTGGATTCAACACGTCTGAAAAACTCACAATTTTTTTACTCTCTTTTAATAATATTAGATATGTACTCCTAATTATTAATTATGGTTTCAGTTTTTTTATAAATAACATAACAGGTAACAAATATCTTTAACCTCAAATAGGGAGACACTCTTAAACCAAATTGATTATTGAAAAAAAACGATCTGTAGATTTTTCGAATAAAAAGACCTCACCTCATCTACCGTACCTCACCCCCACCTATCTCATTCGTCCTTGATTACACTGCATCAGTGCCATCATATATATACTGTGTAGTCGTGGACAGTGAGCATAATACCGAATCAATCTATCTTCCCTTGCCTGAAAACTAATAAAGTTTCTAAAGGAATTTCAACAATTAGACTGCACAATTCAAATCGAACCATACCAATCGAACTTACGTACTATTCCCAAAGATCGACTCCTCGAACCTTCTAGAATTTTCAATTGGTTTTCTTTAATGCCTCCACTAAAAGGCGTTTCAGTGGCATCTTTTATTAACTCGTCCAAAGAGTCGGTCTAATTATAAAGTTTTTAACTTTATGGCTGAGAGAAATTTTTACTCTCTTTTCATTCGACGCTCGACTTGAAAGTGGATTGTGTAAGGTCTTTTGTCGAGCTAAGGATATTTAAAAGAACTCTTTAAGCATTATACTTACATACTCATTTGGGTCACTGTAATTCTTTGCGCAGTCAAAATTACTACTATTATCTGAAAAGAATTGCGTTTCATAATCTTTTTTCCTTTTTCACGCGGCTGCCTCTGAGGTCTATATTTTTACTGACTTAAAAATGGACGAGGTGTTTTTTTTTTTTGGCTGTTTGTATTTATTTATAATGAACTTACTTATATGACATACAAATTATATTTTGCTCTATTCGTTGCAACCTTGCACTTACAATGCTGATTCCTGCATTTAGATGGCTAGTCACGGTCGCTTACTCAATTAAATAAATAAATTCTAGTGAAAACTAAATTAAATTTTAATTTAGGTATGTACTAAATCTGACTTTAAAGTAAGCCTGAAAAGTAGGTTTATCAGTTTAACAATATAATCTCTAAAGACTCTATTAAAACATTATTTCATTCTGAATGAGATTTAACCAACTGATAATTCTAAGCCTGTATAAATTCAGTGGTGTCTCTTTATAACGCTAGGGACGTGAATAAATCATCTCGATTTATAATTTATGTGCGGAGCCTCTATTGTTATCAGGCTACAGTTTCGGAGCAAAATTTTATGTTCTGCACAAACTGGATCGAACCGGTTGTGTCCGAATAAAACTGGATATAACCAGTTCGTTGTAAATAGTGCGATCGTTTGCTTTGCATATAACGCTAGTTTTAATCTGTATTGGGCTTTTGGGATTAATCATAGCAAATGTTGGCGATCGCCTGGTATTTGTTCGATATTGGACTGTTGTGAAATAATTGTAAGCCCCTATTGCACTGTGTTGTTGGATTTGTTTACATGTGTATTTTTTAGTGGCTATTTTGTACTGCGTTAAACGAAATGTGCAAATGTAAAGCAAATATTATTTTTCCGTTGCACTAGTTGATGTTAAACCTTGAAGGTACCATTGTACCTTCAAGGTTTAACATACTTTTCATTAAGTTATAAGTAAGTTATTAGTAAGTTTGCATACATATACTCGTATATACATAGGTTTAGGCATTATCTTTTCCTTTCATTTAAGACTTAAGTACAGAGTGCCCGTTTAACCTTGTTTTTAATGCTAAATTGTATTCTTTATTGTATCTATCTATATTATATTGAATAATAATTTTTTAATAAAACAAAAAATAAAAATTAATCTTGCATATTTTCAAAATGGATAATGAAATAGCTTGTTCTTAAAAAATCAGCATTAAGGGCTAAACAAATAATCACAAATTATTCACTATACCTACTTGTTTTTAAAAGCTCTTTTTGAACCCCAACCTCAACAAACACATTTCCATTTGGCGATCAGATCGATTTCATAACTAGCAATTAAGCCGCCCGTCCCAAAGGACGCCGTTCGTTCAAGACTGCTTTAGTTAATCAGAGTGTCACCGACACATGACAACTGGAAGATTAGATTTTAAAAGCGCGGCAAAAAATTAATAATTTATTCGACTTTTCCTTCCTCTCTTTTTATTTTCCTTTCCTTAGGATCAATATCTAGTACAGAAACACTAAATAAAAAAACATACATTCTAAGGATTCTTAAAGTTATTATTTTGATAATATGAATAATAATACCTATACAAAACGATTATTTGAAATCCATCCAATTAAGGCGCGGCTCAATGTGTATTAGAATTGTGCGATCATAGTACCGGACTGTCCACCGCTAGTGCCAATTAAACTCTAGTTCCCCGAGGACGTGGTTCGATCGACTCTGATAAGTCCAAAATCCTCTTTATTGACTTGTGACAATTTAGATAGTCATATGAAGTGAAAGAACACAAGTTAAGTGGTCTTCTGAATTTTTGAAATTATATTTGAGAGAAATTGAAAACACTGTCCGGTACGCCGCGGTACATCGGCTTTAAGTGTTCTTTTGGCGATGGTTGACCGGGAGAAAGCTAGTGGAAAGCAGGATAATAGTCCTAAACTTTGGCCAGAGTTTCTTTGGGGTTACTTCAGCCACTAAACTCCACAAATCCATATTAGAACGTGGTGGAGATTACTACGGGACTTCCCCGGTTGTGAGGGGAGACAGCCCAGGGTATAAAAAGGGGTTTCTGCCAAATATCCTTCTAAGCTTTTAAAGCACACGTCGCTTTAAAGCGATATTCGTTAAGCTGGAAACGTGTTGTAGGGAGCAGTTATTAAATTGGTTAGTGAGTAATCCGTGGATTAGTTCGGACTCCGGGATCTAATAGATTACGAGAATTGAATGCCATTTACTATATTATAAAACGACAGTAGAAATTATTAACAGCTTTAGATTAGATAAGGTTACAATGTTTTGTTTTATATAAATTATTGAGTCTGCGTCTTCGTCTATGACAAACAGGAAATTGGAATTGCTA
>DWQL01000734.1:0-13665 GCA_018231265.1 Noctuana haematospila | reverse complement strand
GCTCATTAAAAGTATCTCATTTGACTTGCTTGTCAAATACGTCATATCATTGGTACTAAAGTAAATAACTCTTAGAAATTCAATTCCCGTAATTTCACTTCTAAAATTCAATGCCTTTTAACATTATTTTGTTTTTTTTACAGTCAAAAGAATCATCATCGGTGCTGAGCTGTGACATCTCCTCGGACGACAAATACATAGTGACGGGGTCCGGAGACAAGAAGGCCACAGTGTACGAAGTGATCTACTAGTGCGAAACGCAAACAGACAGTCAAACAAACGAACAAAACAGATCAACAAGTGACAGTGAGTGAGTGAGAACGTTCCGCGAACGTAGAGTGGAAAGTGGTGATATAGCTTTAGTGTATGTATAGAAAATATTGGGAAGCCTGTACGTACTTATGCGACTTGTTTATATAGATTAGTGTGCGCGATTTATGTTTATTTGTTGAGCGCCCGTAGTGTATGTTGGCAGCAGATCTCAAAATGATGATTTCGTTTCAATATTGTTGTAAAATGCTCGTATTAAAGAAAAGATATGCGCAAATCACTCATTTCTGTTTTTAATTTTACAATCTCCCTTTTTTGACATTTTAATAGTAAGTAATTCAAAATTATCAAAGAGATAAAGAAGTAAAAAGAGTAAGGATTTTAATAGAAAATTATATTACGTTTACACAAATTCAATGAGTCACTCTTGTCATGCCTACTTGATACCTCGCTACCTGTTATAAAAAAATTCAGACTGACATGCACACAACAAGACAAATATATTATACCTTCATTCATAACTCACAATGAAAGTTTTTAATCGCCCATTAATTTTCTGTTCACACAGATTACAATTATATTTAAGAATATCTTTAATAATAATCATTAATCATTTAATCCTTCGAATTTAATCAAATTCTTCCTACTACATTTAATGTTTAAAATCTCTAAGCTCCACGATGCAGCATGCGAGGTTACCATTACCTATTACATAATGGCCAAAAGTTACGCTACTATGTTTTTATCAGAGACGAAAATTAAAGAAAAAAGATTTAAAAATGTCTTTTTTACTGGAGTCATGAAAAGACAGTATTATTGAGGGTATACTGACATTACCCAATAGCAAAAGATCAAAGGGCAGTGACCGCAGGACGCAGATTGGTAGGTACGTCAACACTTGCTTACCCAGAGTCTTGTAAAAGTTCGCGCAGAGCGTCATCGAAGCAATGTCGTCATACATCCACACATTCCGCTGTAATGGAAGCGTATTTAAAAACTTCAAATATAACTCTGATGGCGTATCCGCCATCCAGCCCAGACCTCGCACCTTCTGACATATTTTATTTTCGGTTTTCTTTTATTAAATACCTATGACCTAAGTGTTCCATCCATCCATCAGCCTTTGGAGGTCCATTGTTGGACATAGACCTCCCATAAGTGGCGCCACTGCGCCCGGTCCTTTGCCCTGTGGATCCAACGGTTTCCCGCCTTGATCTAAGTGTTAGTAAATTTAAAATTATTTACCAAAAATGCACAACGAGCGATCTATACCAAGTTCTGTCCCAAAGTCAATGTTTCTAGAAATGTAACGCTACGTAAATAAATACATATCATAATTTAACGTTAAATCGACGCGTGTTTATTATGGTAAGCTAACAAAAAACATCACGCTAACGAGCTATTTATCTTCGTTATGGATGGTCTGTTTTGCTTTATAAAATAATCTTTTATCTCTGTGATGTGAACATTTGGTTAGCAAGTTGCAAAACATATGGAATTATAAATTTTAAACCCTGACACAAAGTTCTATTATTCAATATTGGTTATCTATTTATAGAAATACGAAAAGAAACGAAATCACTTGCTCCCAATGTGTCTAAGAAGTACCTAAGGAACGTCTGAAAGTAATAAAAGGTGAGCCATGACGGGAAGTGTTGGAGCTGTGTAGGTACTTATTTAACTTTTACCAAATGACGTGGCATATATGGCTTTTACGGCCGCACTCAGACGTTTAAAGATTACTTAACCTTCTCCTTAGTACTGATTCGCTTTTGTAAATCATTACTAAGGAGAAGGTTAAGTAATCGTTCAACGTCTCTGAGTGCGGCCGATATAAGCCATTTCAGATACTTTATGAGGTCGCCAGGTACCCCAAGGAGCGCCAAGATGACTTGATGACGTATTGTTTATTGCAAGAAAGTGTTGATTTTACTATAACAATAAAAATAATAAAATACTCAAATCAAACACAAATCAACAATTAGAATTTTTGAAATTATTAATAATCTTAAATGCATTCTATGTCATAAAGTAGGTGCAAGTTGATCATTGCGCAACCATAACTTTGGTATCATTATCACTGCATCACACCACTCGTAGGTAAGGACTTATGGCTACAAATTGAATTTAATCATACTCGTTAACAGGTATCAAGATCAAGGCACAGTAGTTAAACAATCAATGCTCAAATTTGATTTTTGGGACGCGGCAAGGGTCATTATTCTGTAGTGCAGTAGATTTTTGAACCTTAACATAATTCCTTTAATAATTAATTCATTTAATTCATAACGGTAATTCATTTAAGTACATAATATATATTATGTACTATTGTTATGTTAAAAAAAATTCCACATTCTAACATTGTTTATCCTCGTATATCTCATCGGTAATGTGGTATTTTCCATCGATGTTATAGGAAACAGCTAGTATGTAACACAGCTACGTAACGGATCCTTTGCCCAGACGCCGGCGGTGCCAGCCACCGGACGTTATCGGCATTATGGACTATTATGTTTATACGTCACATTACACATGAGCATGAGGCACTTGATAACCAGATATGGTTATACATATTGAAGAATGTATGTCACGCACAAGTAACTATTGTGATGTGTTTAAGAATGAACTACTTATTTTGGGATCAGGGGCGTATTTCGAAATGTGGCGCCCCGGGCCCTTTATATTTGCCGCCCCATAAATTTATGGAAAATTATACAATAACCCATTCTTCTTCTTAATATTCGTTAGTTATTTCATATTCGGCTCAATTTATTTAGCTTTCTTCAGTTTATTCTGCCTTTGCGTTATCTTCTCTTCAAAGTAAAGCAACTGCAGCTGCCGTGTAGATAATGTAGATAGATATTTGGTAATTGATAGTGGCACTAGTGAGTGGTCGTCGGCCGTTGGTCTAATCACTTTAATATAATTGGTAACACACAAATAAAATAAATATATTATGTACATGAAAATTATTATTTATTTATTCATTCATAAATTTCATAATAATTCATATTAATACTAAAGTTATGAAATATAATTAATTAAATTAATTAATAATATTAATATATACATACATATATTATTAATAAAATAATATGAGTAATTCTAATAAATAATTAGTAGATATTATTAATTTAATGTAAATACAAATGAAAAAAAGCCTCACCCGAAGGAGAGACATGTCAAAAATAAAGATAGACTCATTTGAGTGTTCCCCTCCACGGAAATCTTTAGTAAAAGGCGAAAGATTTATACGTTTTGAAGGGAAACCAGAGTGCCGGTGTATGGAATGATCAGGCATTTACGTATTCGCTAAGAACACTGAACAGCGTGATTCAGCCTTGAATTTAGCAGCGCCATCTAGTTGATTATATGTATATTTGAACTACAGCATAGATTTTGTATAAACTGATGAACGACAGCTACCGTTTTTAATAATTTCACTAAAGCATATTGTATCGTATCGTGAAATTAAGTGTGTTTGTTTTCTTATTTCACGTCCCAACGTAATGTAGCTTCATAAAGTAACTTATATATTTTTCGACCCAATTGGTGATATTTGTTCCCCCCACGGAATAAAGAGAGAAGCTGTCTCTGATTTCTGTGGTTCCCTCTAATCTCAAATGAGATTTTTCTAAATTTTAGTCTAAATCTATCTAGCCTAAGTCCGATTTTAATCTAAATTACTCTAAATATTGTGTTAATTTCAAGTGTGCTTAGTCCATGCCGTGCTTCGCTAGTCGCTACTACCGAAGGTGGCCCAGTGTGCTCCTCGCACACCGCAGCGTTCGTAGAGTCGTGTATTTGGATGGCTGGTCCCAGTTGAAAAATTGAGGGGTTACTTTGGTACTTTATGGCGTTGTCATAACCGAGATAAATATTATAGTATACAGGTACTTTCAAATGCAAGAGAGTAGTGTCTCCCCTAAACAGGAAAATAAAGTAACGGTAAAAAAAGAAATCTGGCAGGTGAAATAGTTAAATATTTGAAAACTAGGTATCCATCATGGACTAGCCATCGTTAGAATTTCAACACTACAATAGCTACACACTATTTATTGTTGTTGACGTAACTATCTTAAACATCGTCGCAAATAGAGCACAAAGTAAGTGTAATTGGAGAGGTCCCAGCACCAGATGGTGGCCGTGCCAGCCACCGCTGCCGATAGCGCCGCGCCGGCTAGACGCCGCGTGACGCACACGCCGCGCTACACTAGCACTGCTCTATGGATTGGGGTACAAGGGTTTTTATGCCAAAATATAAGATTAGCATTATTCACAAGTATGTTTTGGGGCTACGATTTCTATGTATTTAGTACCTATTTTCTTACATCCGTAGGCATATACCTATCTACTACTCGTAAGTTATCTCAACTGCAACTAACTTAACGTTTGCTATGGATGTGATACCAATAGGTGTATGATTATTGACTGTTTACATAAATTGTTTGTTACAAGTTTTATGTTACCTCATTCTTATACCTACAAGTTATGAATTTTTTTTTAATGTCTTCTCAATAGAAGTAAAAGCAAGCAAGAGAAAGTGATGTATTCCTACATTTCCTACCCTATAACTCGATTACATTAATTACTGTAGAATGGCGTGCAAAAACATCTACAAACTTTAGAGAGTGACAAAATAAATCATATCTATTAATTTAGCAGAAATGAATCATGAGATTCATGAGTTTTTGACAAAAACAACATTTTTGTTGTCCATTATTATTTTGAAGGAATGTTATCGCCCCTTATCGGGGGAAATAAACGTTGCAAAAATAAAAGTTTCCTAAGTTGGTATCTCGTAGGTCCTGTACTATTCAAATTGGAAATATTATCGATTCTCGCTCTTCATTAAAGTAGGTACTAATGCTACGAATTTTTAAAATAATAATATGTATAGTATATAGAGTATACTCTTGTTGGAGTACCCATTTCGTAACGTTTTTGTCTCATTTTGATTGTTGGCATTTATAGCAGGTACAAAATAGTTATCTAGAAACTTAGATTTCTTCTTCTTGAGTTCTTGACTATAAAGAGTGTGAACTTAGTTATTGTTACAACATTATAGGTACATAGCTGGATGTAATATTGCCAACAAAAATTTGTGTAGGCGCAACACGTGTTGGAATAGATACACACTACACAGATACTATAGTTATGTAAGTATAGGTTTTTTATTACAATAGAAAATTTCATTTAAACTGCTAGTAAAAAACTGTCCCAAAGCACATGTTTTTTGTCAATATACTTAGGTAGGTACAAGATAATATCGTTGGGTAAAAGAACTGTCGGGAAGGTCGGGCAAATATGCGATAAAAGTAGAGAAAGTGAATGATCCACATATCATTTATTCTCAATAAATAACTTTGCTAATTTATATATCCACTTGTTTATCTTTATAATTGCGCCGCTCTTAAAAGTAGACAAACAAGTGTATTCTTTTAAAATCTCACAATATTAAATGCAACATTGTTGTAAGAAGTAGCAACGTGACCGTTCTCGAGGCGAACCGAGATGTAAGCCTGTGGCGTTACTAAGTGCAAAGTGGTAATAAAGCGTTTGATCATGTTGTGCTCAAGCTCTGCGCTTCTCTCGAGCTGACCGAGACCGATAATCGTCGATCGCTGTTATCGCGCGTCCGTCGCGGTGTCCGGCGCTGCTGCCGCCGCACTCACTCCATTCACGGAACGCGCCATACGCGGCTGCCTGCAGCTAATCCAAAGGGATACACTTCCTCTTGCTTTAACGTATTATTGTTGTGATACGTGCCAGCTGTGATCTAACAAATCTGGTAATAACTTTGCAACTTGTAAGTATTTAGTCAGCTATTGTTTTGCTTCTTGTTATGATATTATTATTTCAAAGATGGGTTTACTTACTGTATTTAACGGTTACTTTTCAGATTCAAAATGTATCTTCAGGATCCTGGGCCCCTTTTGGAAGATGCTCTTTTAAATGACCAGCTTCTTTTCGAATACTCACCAGCGGAAAGTCTCATCAATTTTGAACTTCCAACGACGTTCAGTTCGGAAGTCAATGAATGGCAAATTAGTGATTTTAACTTTAACAGTGACGCGTTTCTTAGTGGTACCAGTGACAGTGGTGACTTAAACAGAGATATTCCTTTTACTGACAATAATACAACAATGTTGTTCGATTTTGCGAATTTAGATAAGAATATTGACTTTGATTTGTTCGAGGCCCTAACTTGCGATAGATCTAATGCTATTTCCCACTCGTGTACCGATTCTGTGGACAGCAGCGACGATGCCGTGTTGGGACGACTTTCAGTCCTTGGGATTGATTTAGAATCTGTATGTATGCCAGATCCGCGAGATGACTCTGAACTATCGGATAAAAAGCTAGAAGTACAGGAAGCAGAAGCCAAAGTGAAGACCTGGGGCGAGCCGACGTTTTGTCCGGAACTCGGTGCGTTTCGGTGTCCAGTGGAAGATTGCGGAAAACTGTACGCGAAAGCGTCACACGTCCGTGCACATTTGAGACGGCACAGCGGAGAGAAGCCTTATCAATGCACGTGGGTAGGGTGCAGTTGGCGATTCGCTCGTTCGGACGAACTGGCCCGCCATCGCCGGAGCCACTCGGGGGACAAGCCCTACAGGTGCGGCGAGTGCGGCAAGAGGTTCGCACGCTCCGACCATCTCGCGAAGCACGGCCGCGTGCATGCGCGCCGAGCCGCCGCAGCCGCCGCAGCGGCCGCTAAGCGAGTAGTCCCTTCCACGTACCGGACGAGGCGGTTGTTATGATGAAATTTTATGGACTCTCAATTTCTCAGAAGTCAAATTATGCCTTGCTAGATCTGATTTTAATATTTCATTGCCATTCGCGCATTTTTTATTGCTGAATCTTTAGCGATATTATTATAATATTATACCTAATGATGAAAAGTCTTACATTGATGCTTATAAAATAACAACAGATCTGATGAATAAATTGTACAAAATAGTACCGCATTATTAAAAAACACAAACTTGAGTAGAATTAATTTTACGCAAAGTATTAGGTCAGAAGCGACAAATTCGGTATTTTAAACATATTAAAGTAAAGAACAATTAAATTTATCGCGGTCTGGTCTCGGGTCTCGGAGTAAAAGTTACCTTTATATTACCCATAATTATATGACTCCTAATTTGATTAAATTTCATATTTACTTAGCATAGATTAAAAATTAAAATGAATTATGACATTTGAAATATTGGTGTATATAAGAATAATTATATAGGTATACCTAATATCTGACTGATCTGAATATATTTGTATAAAAGTCCTACCTATTTTAGTTAGGTTTTTAAATGTAGATAGTAAGTACTTAAATACGGAAAATAAGTTGTCATTAAGTTTTTTTAATGAATTCTGCAATAAAAAAATATTATTCTTTAACGAGTTTTTGAAAAAACCCTTTTTTCTCCAATAAGTAGGTACCTACGATATAAGTACATAAGTAGGTATGATTACACATGGGTTGGGTATTATGCTGCAAAATTCTGTATCTAATAGTACCCATTTGGCTATTGGTCATAAAAAAAGTGTTACTTAGTCATAAACTCACTTTAGGTATGTATTTATTTACTTTTTACGATTATCTACACTACCTAACACCTTCAAATGGTGAAACCCGTTTACGATCTGACGGATTAAAAATTGTTAAGGTTAGGTTTGTCTTATTAGGTTAGGTGAGAACTAAGAACATGTAGTTTTTGAAAAATAATTTAATAATTTATTAATAGTTTTAGTACAATTCATAATTTTCCGACGAGTCAAGAGTATAATTATATACTACGTGACGTGTTGACGAGTTAGATTCATACAAGTACCTCCTTCCTATTCTTACCCGTTCTGTAAGTTGAATGTTCCGCGCTCCTTGTCTTTCATTCATAACTGTTTGAATGTTATAAATTAAAAATTATATTTTAACCTAAGATTTACATAATAATCTGGTATTTGGTAGGTCAGTTCAGTGAATTATTATTTCTGATATATATCTCTTCCATCAGAATATGTATATGTATACGAAACGTATTCATTAATAAATATTAATTCACAGAATATATTATTTCTTACCTACTTTTGAGTTTGACGTCAAACTTTTTCAAATCAATGTAATGATTGTAGCTGTATATATATCAAACCCCAATCCAACCAATTATACCCAGAACCCAGTAGCATGCCACGTTTAATTTAATATCTCTTAATTTATTAAAATTTGTTTTTAGGTTGTCGCTTTGCTTTTACCGCCAATTTTACAATGCTGCCGCATCGTTCGTTTTTAAGTTTTTATATGTAGCATTGCCAGTACAATTCAGTACATAATACTATGTAGAATATAAAATATTAACAATAGTGCTGTACATGTCCTGTGAAAAATCACAAATAAAATAATCTGCACTTTATGTCATTTTAATTATGTAGGTATCTACCTACTAAAATTTATTTATAATTACAGAATTAATAAATATAAAGAAAAACAAGTAACCCGCAATCTATTATAAAGCTCTATTTTAAAATGTCTTGATTTGTCTATAGTTGACTAGTAACGTAGTCTATGGCATATTATAACCCGACCAATTTGAAAAACACAGAGACGCCTAGAAAACGCGTAACAAATCGGAGTCTTTCAAAGTTAGTGTTATTTTTTATAGATACACGATTCAATTCAACTCTAGATACAAATAAAAATGGTGGTTCAGTTTCTATAAATTTTGTAAATTGAATAAGTTACAAATACTATTGAATGTGTTTAAAAACTTGTAAACGTTTTTATCAGGCTTGACACTGTAAGAGTATCAACTGGTGCGATTACGTGGTGCGTAAGCGAGAGCTGTTTATGACAAATAACAGGTTGTCGAAGATACCGAAATCTGTAAATTTGTGTACTCAGAAGCGTTGTTTTCAAATCAAGTGACGATTAGTTTTATACGACAACTGGAAGAGGTAAAAGTTTTAAATTGATAGAGAAATGCCAAACATCATCAGCCGTCTAAAGCAAAATCAAGCTTGACAAGTACTATTCAATCAGCATGTGACCCACATCTGAGATTTCTCTTTATTGTATTTTGCTACTAATAGTACTAATTATATATCTGGGTTCATATGCACGGACAAGAAGTTGTGGCAGAATCCGGCGATGTGCTGAACGCTGACGATCACGCTCCCGGTCATGACGTTTGATGGTTTTGTCACGGTTGAGTACAACCTGCATTCCTACCAGGAGGTCCGGCACATATCGAAAAAAATACACGGACGGTACTAAAACACAATTATACACAAAAACTGTCGCAAAAAATTGCATATGTGAGAAGAAAGCATTAGTGTGAGGCTTTTGTACACATTCATTAAAATATGTTATTGATATGGTCAGGCAGAGAAAGATAACAAAAGAATTTTATGGAATAATGAGGAAACATCAGTACAATAATTAAAAAATCATAGTCAACGCAACCATGCAGTATGGCTCAAGCTGAGAATCATAGATACATTGTACAGGTTGGTTATATTACAAGATATTTAAAAGTTATATGATAAGAAATGCAAAAACTGGATAGTTCTAAATATTTTAAGATAAAATATGTCTCTAGATAAGTATGTACAGCCTAATAGTAAGTTGTAGGTACTAATTGTAATAACAACTGTTACAATGATAGGTATAGGTATATGTATAGGTACCTTTGTTCCAACTATTGTTAAAAAATGATACAGGTACCTACCTAAACTTTGATTTAATACCTATTTAAATTTCTTTTAAATAAACATGTTTCAACAACAACAAATTATTATGATAAGTATAAACAATGGTTGAAAATTTTATTTCAAACATTTAATAACAAATTATAAACATTTTCAACTGACTTAGTGTTAGGTATTCAAAATGGGGTGTTATATAAATATACTTTGCAGGTGTTTGTGGGAGCCCTCTCTGCTCAATATGAAGCCCTTTCGGTGGAGGCATCTAAGCAGACTAGTTCAGAGGAAATAGTGAGCTGTATTGCTGACAAACTCAACTTGAGTGATGGATCTGGGGGGCCGTATGAAATGGCTGAGGTTTGTTATTTGCTTTTCCTTTTTTTACTGTATTGATGATTCACCAATTGGAGCAGCATGGTGGAGTATGTTCCAGGCCTTCCCTGGTTGTGGGAGAGACCCGTGCCCAGCATGCCCAGCAGTGGGACATATAAAAGGGTTAAAGGCATGTACTGATACAAGATGGCTGTTTCTCGAACATGTATTATTTTAAAATTGGTTCTAATAACTATAATTGAACTATTTAAAATAGTTCTTCAATGCACAATTTCCTAGTGCCATAATTTTAATGGGATATTAAACTGTTAAATAAAGTTGTATACATATTGAATTTGAATTTAAAAGAAATGATATTGTTCTAAATATAAAATATTACAAGTCATTAAACCATGTGGGCTTATAGTTTTCTTTACATTACTTAATTGGAACCTTGTCCACCTTGTGTGTGCCAACAGATGTTTCAATCAATATGTGCATTTACATTAACATTTTATTAAATTGAATAAGAATAGAAATCACTGGTTGTTACGTTTTTGTAATGATAAGTCGTGATCACCTGGCAAGTAACATTTTTTTGATTCTTATTTAAATAGTGAAAAGGTTTTAAAAAATATTAAAACCATTATAAACTACTATAAAGTATGATACCGTTTATAAAGTAGTGAATAAATGAGAAGTGAAGAAGTAGTGAAGAATAAAGTATTCAATGCCTTTAAGTATTGCCAGAAATGTACACTGATGTACTCCTTACATAAAGATACAATGTGGTAATAGATGTTACTGGTGTTGGCCTGTACCTGTTCCATCATCTTCAATTATTTATTTATATAATTAAATCAAAATGGAGCTAGTCATCTGTCAAATTAACACTTTGTTTATATAAAATGTCTCTTTAACCAGCGGATAGTCTACTTGAGACTTTACTTGAAGCTCATAAAACAAGTTCTAAGAGTTAAGCGTCCTTTCTGTCTTAAATTATTCATATTTGTCACTGTTAGGCCCTCTGTGGTCCTTATATATTTTGTATTGATAATTTATTTACTGTAAACATTTTATTTTCTTAGGTGGTGGGAGACGTGGTTAGCGGCGAGTGCAAGGAAAGGCGGCTTGGCCCTAATGAGTCGCCCGTCGCAGTCATGATGCTTTGGCCTAACAACAATTCTGGCCAGTACTACAGGTAGTTTTTCCAAATAACAAATTTTATTAAGTAACGCTGCTCTACACTAGGATTGCCTGTGTTTAGGGTACAATGAACACATAGAAAGACAAATTTATTATAATATATATACACACCCATGTCACACACCAGGAACAGAATTCTAATTGTCATTTTAATCTAATTTTGTATCTGTCTATATCTATTTCTTATGATACATGAATTGAGATCCACGTGTCTTGCTTCTTCACGTTTGTTTGTTGCTATTCCAGGATACAATAATAAATTCACTCAAAATACAAATAAACTGTAAATAAAGATGTAACTTGAATTACTTAAATATTTACAATGATTGTAAAACTATTCATGTGGCCGCCCTATTGATTTTCAGTGGATTTAACTTGCATATTCAGTGTGTTACAGTATAGCCATTCATTTTCCTTTTAGAATTATATGGCTAAATAAATTACGTAGTATTAACTATAAAATTATAAATATCAATTATAAGGAATCAATATTATGCTCAGGGAGTATATTGAGTTCGGAATTATATTTCAATAAATATAAGGTATAAATAATGTGTAACACGTGTTTTAACGTATTTTACCATAGCAAAATGACCCGACCCGAGTACAAAGTGCCATTGCATTATAATATGTTCTGTAAGAATAAAAAACTGACGCATATTTGAATGACGTGTTCAGGTCACGTCGTCAAGAAGTAGTCTATCAGTCTGGTCTGTTATCATCCGTGCTGTTTCCTTCCGGCTATTATTTATGACGCGAGTCACAAAAATGTGAAGAAATACTCAAGATTACTATATTATATTTGTTAAAGTAAAATCATGTGCGCTCTTTAGTCGGTATTTATTGAATGTATCGTATCACCAGTTATTATTTTCCTCAACTACCGAGGTAATTAGCAGTAACAATGCTAAAGTTGGTCTACTACGTAATTATCGCAGTCCTGCAGAGAACGACACACGTTTAGCCTTGTTGCTGTACTGATTTACATTTACTTTTAGTTTTACAATACTATATACAATTATTTTTATGCCTTAGTATAGAATACTAACATTAAACTTACATTATTTTATAGTACAATTTTTATTCGGCACATTCGTACAAAGTACCCGTTTAAAGTAAGATTAGTTTTATAGAACAAAATTATGCCGTTAATTTTAATTCTTCGCTTACATAACACTACATTATACACACCCAGTCACCTGTTAAGTATTTGAAGAATATACGACACGATCTTTATAATGTTACATTTGTGAATCACTTGGCATGTTAGGAATACATAATTACCTACCGTAATATTGTTGCTGTAGGATATGATTGTAATAACAGAGCTATAATTAAACATCTCTTGAAGTACCTAAGACACATAAATTAATAGAATTGTGCGTAAGAGACTGCTACAGTTTAACATTATTGAAAATAAACTTGATCTAACGAAGGGCTACGACAGTGGTTGGGGATATTGTTGGTGTGCGTGAGTCACCCTTCCTGCCGCCGGCGCGCAGTGTGATAACAACCATCCTGCCAATCAAACTAAAATTTTGCCGCTCGCTGCAATCATGAGCTCTAAAGTAGCCAACTAAACGTAAACATTTGGATTTCGTCTGCTTGCCATGACCCAAAAGTAAATTAAAATATATTTTTGTTTTCTTTCATCTCGGCTTTCTTCGTGCACCGACTAATATATTTAATTTTGTCTGTTTTCACAGGTTTTATTTACGAGAAAAAATACCAGACGAGCCATGGATGGAAAACTTTTCGGTGGATCCGCAGCTGATAAAGGATTACTTTCAGAGGTTCCTCTACCAACCAAAGGACCGAGAATATCCAGATCTTTGTCAGCTGCCAGAGCTCAACGAGCAGACGCTATTGGATAACCTGAGAGCCAGATTTGCCGCTGGATACATCTACACATATGTTGGGTCCATTTTAATAGCCCTCAATCCATTCAAGTTCTATCCTATTTATAATCCGAAATATGTGAAACTGTACCAAAACAAACGAATAGGTTCCAGCCTCCCGCCTCATATTTTCGCCGTAGCTGACGCCGCGTATCATTGTATGTTACGTGAAAGGACCAATCAATGTATAGTGATAAGTGGAGAGAGTGGTTCCGGAAAAACAGAAAGCACTAATTTCCTTCTACACCATCTAACGGCCCTCAGTCCCAACGGCCACACC
>DWQL01000733.1:0-13667 GCA_018231265.1 Noctuana haematospila | reverse complement strand
CCTATGTTTTGTATTGTAATACTACTTATAGTATTTATTAGGTATATCGTAAATTTAATTATACCTCCTATGTTTTGTATTGTAATACGACATTTATTAGTATTTATTAGTTTATTTTATTTTATTTAGTAATTATTAGGTATATCGTACATGTCATAAAATGAGACATAATCGTTAAAAAAACGAACCTATGTATCTTCCGAGGCAACCTGTCAAAATATAAATAATATGAAATCCTCTAACAATTATAATAAATATACTAAAATTTTAAACGCTTTTAAATTCAAAACTTTAATTTTTTCGTAAATGAAAAACTTTAATTAATTAAAGTTAAAAAAATGAAGATTAATTAAAATATAAAGTATAACTGGATGAACGTCAAATAATACGGTACATCGGTTTTAGGCGCCCTTTTGGCTAAGGTATTAAATTATACAAAAAGTTACTACAAATATGTACTTTTATTATAATGCCTACACGAAATCTCCCATATTAATTTAAGATGGAACAAAGTTGGGAAATGCCTTGCACGATTTCAGTTTGCGCGCACAAGGAATGTAATTGGAATTGTTCCCGGACAGATTAGAATGTGGCTAATTCAAGATTTAGGGACGAGAACACCCGACAGTTTATAATGGGGCAAATGTCAAAAGTTGGGGCAAATTTTGGGGGTCAATTTCGTTATTCATTGTTTTTCGGTAGCTGAAAAATCTTTTAAAATATGCTGAGTGAACTGGTTTCCGATTAATATACCTAATAATAATGCAATTAACTTGAAAATACATAAATATTGGTGACACGGCATTATCGTAACTTCAATTAACATTTATTAGCACAAATCTAAGATGACATGTACTAGCATTGCTTAGTGGTGTTATGCAAATTAATTCATATACATGTCCACTGGACGTGTCTATTATCTCAATAACGTACAAGTTACGGGCCTAACTAACTGTATATGTATAGTCGAAATGCCGACGTTAACATAGTACTACATAGTAGGTACTCGTCAGTTTAGTACATGAGTGAGACAAAACAGATTTGTCTTATTAACTTTTATATCTTACATAGAAAAATAGAACATTCCTAAGCATTCTGCAGAGATATAAAAGATTCAGATCCCGATCGAGCCCTGAAACTAAGCGCTAAATAACAGCTATCCAAAATGCAAAAGGTAAAAAGCAATGTGAGAAAATAAATAATTCCCCAATAGCGACCGACGTCGATTTATCGTGAAATTGAACGAAGGGGTTGCCAGCCAAATAATTTATCAACAAAATGTACATTACATTACCTTGAATTTTCCTGTTTACTAGGATTAGACTTTAAAAATAATCTTTCATCAAACGACTGCTTTAACACGATACTCGAACGTCGCTTCATAATCTTTTATGTTTGTCATTTAATGTCAGCAAAATGTACTACACATGTCATTGTAACTTACCTACTACTATAGTTATATAGAAAACATAATAATATAATATGGCAACAAAATCGAACAGTGGGCCTAGTACAAGATTTGACAGTTTCGCAAAAAGAATGGAATAAACTTTCATAGCATACATTGCGAACTTCGTATTGAGAAAATTCGCACTTAAATAAGAAAAGTAGCAATGAATGGGATCTCTTTTAGTTCTCACTGTATTCAATAGGGACGCTGCTATTCGATGTATAGACTTAATCCAAATCGAATTGCGTTTATCGTATAACATACAAACTCTTACTAAGGGTCTAATTATATGTTACCTTACATTCAAGTTGATTAAATTCAGCTTTATTTTGATAGGTAAGATACATTTAACTACAATGTCAGTTCTATGACAGACATTATTCTATTCAAATCTAAGCCCACCGAAATCCGACATGTCAAATACAATATTCATTTCAAAAATTAGTCACGTGTCTCACCACCATCGTATAAAGTAGTAGCGATAATTGTAATATCATTACAATTGGAGAACTAGCACAGAGTCAATCACTGGTACTGATAGACTCGTTTCAGAATTATGATCTGCATTCGCTATATTTGTATTCATTGTATTGGTGTACACAATAAATAGTACCTATCTACCTAACTATCTATCTGATATCTCCTAGGCTATCTAGATTACCTAAAATATTACATGGAGTTGCTTGCAGTAAGCAAGAAAAAAACGTCAGTATTCGCTTAAGGCTTTACGCTACACGGGTCGTCCATAAAAAAAGAGATATTATTAATATTTAAAACGTGCTTTTTGAGCCACAAAATTTGCTTTTTTGTCTAAAAATTTCTGTCTTTTGTAGTAGTAAACTAAGTTAGCAACCTGACAATTCGCTAATCCGACTTTCGTATCGTATTTCTTCGTTGGGATCAACCCATTAAATCAAGCTTTCGTTTATGAAGTGACGTGATCAAGAGTGTTCTATTTACCCATTTCTTTGCCAAAATTGGCATTTTAATAAAGACTTTCTTCGCTAAAGAGAATTAAATTCCTATCGCTTCTCGTTTCCAGTTTTAAGTGAGTCTTCGGTAATAGCGTGGAGACTCAATACGTCTCATTTCGTCGGGCACGGACCTCCTCGGGTCAAATAAGTAATTAAATTTAGACTCCTCGGGGACAGTCAAGTTTAATTATTATGAGACTATTCCTTCCCCAAATCTCTGGTCCGCATAATAAAATTTGGAAAATGTCTTTCTATCATTAGGAAAATATCTACTTAACTATAATTACAAGTGACCTCTCGGATTCAAAGCCTTGCTAATTAGATCCGAGAACAAATTTGAAGTGTTCGATATTCGGACTCTTAATAATGATTTATCGAACTTTCTTGGAAAATGTTACTGTAAATCTTTTGTAAGTAATAGAAAATGAGGTTGAGATGGAACTCATAAGTAAATCGTTTCATTTGTGTCTAATTTTGGAATCTACATAGTACCTACCTAAGTAGCTATTTACCTATAAACAGCATGGCATTTAGTATTCGTAATAGGCACCCTAGACCGAAATACAGTCGGTAGGTTATCACTGCTCGTTACTACGTATTACATTACAGACTACATATTACATTATTATGCTACAGTAATCTGCCACGCTTTCATCAGAGTTAATTTATAACACTGGGAGATTTTGTAAAAAGAAATTCCTAAAAAGATTCACACTCCATGTTACATCTACATTTCACGCTTTCCTTGTTATTACAGTAGTTGTAAAACAGATTTTGGTCCACTAAGAATAAGGATGACTTCTGCTTGGGTGCTCCTCACCTATACTTTAATTTGCCGGCATACAGTTCTGTTGCGTCGGTTATTGCTAGCTAATACAATTTCTCGGTCCAGCAGTGACCGGGGTCCCAGGGCCTCTGAACAATTAGTAACGGCAGCGGGTGTTTTTGCGTCACTCTTGATACCGTAAGAGTTTGAGTGACATTCTTGTTAGAAGAAACAGGAATAAATAAAGATTTTTTGTAAAACGGTTGTTGACCTTATGAACGGAAGTTGCTTTAAATGGCACTTCAAGCAATCGATCCCGGCTGTTGTCGATAGGAGAAAAACATTATTATTAGTATTATCTACTATCTACAAACTCTGCAATCCATTTTTTTTTAATTCTTATGTTTATAGTGTTCTAGCTGTGCCATGAAACTGTATTTTTATTATTATGCTGTTTTTTGTTTGACAAATAAACTTAATTCTATTTTATTCAATCTCTCGTTTATGCTAACTTATCAAACAATTGTTTCCACTTAGATATTTATTTTTATTTATATTTTTAAAGTATCAAGAAAGATGCTGTAGGCCATTTATGAATTCAAATGTTTTTTGTAAAAAAAACACTCTCCTAAGCTTCGCCTAAATGAATTTTCAAACTCTCTTTATTTTACCAAAGGCTTCAGTTATATTGTTTTTGCTTGGCTCTCGTCCAAATAGCTTTACTATTTCCTTTAAGATTGATGTCTTAATACTGAGTAAAAAGTTCAGAGGAAGATGTTAATGCTCTTGTAATTGGTAAAAAAAGTCTCTGAGGATTCTGTAAGCCCAGTATCGTTTTTATGGCTATTATTATAATTGTTTGGATGCATAGATAGATGTAGACGGGATGATAGTAAGTCACATACACTACTAAATTATAGTTCAAAGTCCTTTATATGTTCAGCAGTAAAAGTTCAATGGCTTAGATTATATCTAAGGTTTAAAATTCAAAGGTATTTTCGGAATGTTTTATCTACTTGCACTTTAATCATCATTGTAATCTATGAAATAAGTAAAAGTATTAGGTAGTAGCACAAAACCGAATGGGTTAACTGTAATAAAGCTGGTTCAATCCACTCCAACCCGAATAAAACCTATCGACACGAATGGGTATAAAAGAGATTATACACTGTCGTTAGGAAAAAAAGATATTTTCAGAACTTTATTGCAGTCGACCTTATCATAATTGAAAGCGAATTGAGAACCTAGAAGATATTAAAACTGTCAGTATCAGAAAATTGATTACAGATTAAAATGGTGTCATTTGCCGATTGGATACCTTTTTTAAATCCCACTCAATTTGCACCGTAACTGTCGGTAATATTCCCAAGGGTGTTGCGTTCGTTGGAAATCAAAGTCGGTTCATTCCTCATTTTATTACGTCACAAATTTAATGTCAGGCAGGCTGAAAGTGTGTCAGGTATATAGGTTAGGGTTTTGCTTTTTAAATTGTTCAGCGATGTATAAGATTCAAGTGTATTCTATACCCATAATTGTGTCTTTGGTGAGAAAATAATGAGAAATTTTGTTTGGAAATGTGTGAAAAATATCAGCGAGTTATTTCAATGTTTATCATAGTTTGTTTTTTAAGTTTTTTTTAAGCCTTAGCATGTTGAAAAAATACTGTGGATTGGATTATTGGAAACCGTTTCCTATTAGTTGGATTGAGTTATTTTATAAAGCGACTAAACGAGTAAGCAATGTTATTAAGAGGTAGTGTATGTGCAGCAACGTAATTTTTATCTATAGCAGTTGTTTTAGAACTTTAAATATTAAACTGCCTGCTTTGACGAGTCATAACACTGAAAATGCAAGTGTTAACGGAAAGAAAGCACGCGCCCTTACAGAATGAGTCTTCGAAGTTGTAATGAATCGAAAAACTTGGTTCTTCTAAAGACATTTGTGCACTCACGCCGAGTTTGAACGAAGCTCGATACGCGAATGTATCGGACTGCCAAGTATTGTTTTGTTAAACTTCGATCGGGAGAGCGGAATTAAATCCTTAGTTACTGCCACGCTTTTAGTCAGCAACTTGCGGGTTTCTTTAACTTAACTCATATATCTTTCGGGGAATGTTTGTTTGAGTTTCATGGTGATGAGATTGGTGGATAATATGATTTTCATCCATTGACCAATGTGACGCGGTTTCCGAACACTGGAATACTTTGTTTTTGTTATTTCATGATTAAGAACCCGACATAAAATAATATAAAGCTGAAGAGTTTGTTTGTTTGTTTGTAAGCGCTAATCTCTGGAACTACCAGTTGGATGTAAAAAATTCTTTTTGTGTATGATAGCTACATTCATGACGAAGTGTATAGGCTATCAAGCATTACGTTACAATTCCTAATGCGGGTGAAATCGCGGGGCACAGCTAGTTTTAATTAAATGTATTTTTAAGCCAAGCAACGCAGCTACAGTAACTACGATTTGTACTTAGTCAACGCACCTACACAAATACACAATTTCGTACTCATTTCAACACCGTATAGTTCAAACTCTCAACTATTGGCTGTACTATGATTACACCTACCCTAGTTAAACCCAAATCCCTCGAAGTCAAATCAGGTACTTAACCTATTAGAGCAACTAGGCGTAGAAAATCATATAATTCCCTTCAAATGCAAAATTATGAAGGTACCGTATCCGACTTGCTTCATAAAGGCTTCTTAAAAGATAAAAGATAATATATTATTTGATATGGTAAATAAAGTCTGTAACATAGATATTTAGATATAAATGGATATTTTTTAAACTAGTAATAAAATTAAAATAAACTTCCAGCTCAAAAGTAATAAATAATTTATTTTCTATAGACTTCAATAACTTTTTATATAGTCTGTGCTCCGAATATTCTATAGAAAGGACTTTGACACAGAATTTGTGGTACAGAAGTCGAAACCTCCTCCATATTTGAAGTCTTAAATTTGTATAAAATAAAATAAGTTTTTAATAAAATGTTTTAAAACTATTATTCATTTACCTATTAATAAATATTTTCTCGCCATCACTGCAACAGGTCATTAGCCCTTGTTAAACTCAGTAGAAAATTAAGTCACTGATGTCTTCTGACTAATAGACTAAGCCGAGCCCTTCGATTAAGGCCAATCGTTTCGACTTTCCAACCCTTTAGTATTCATGTGCAATCGGTTCAACCCTTTACGAATGATTTGGGAGGGTTGATTTCGTAATACGGATTAACCGATCGCTGGCTATGGGATATGGGATAAGTTGAGGAACTTTGAGGTACATTGAGAAACAAGGTTGATAGGTTAATAGCTGACGGTTTAACTTAAAAACATGTACCTCCGTGAAGGAAGTCTTATGGTAAGTATTTGTGTTTCGGTTGGGGATGGTTGCTACCGGACACACTATTTTTGTGGGGACAATCTTAGTCCTCATGAGTAGCAACGCTCCACATACGGACCTCAGACTAGACTTCGCTGTTATTTGACCGAACCGATCACTCTAGTAACAATCTACCTTTTACAATAATTTATTGAAATTTAATTTAATTTACCATTGCCTACAAACATTTGACGCAGTAAGTGACTAAGCTGATTTGGTTTTGCAACCAATGATAGGCACCGTCAGTTGAAACGGAAAGTTACCGTTCTTCTACTGACCTCCAAATCTAAAAATGATTTGCAAATTTTTTTTTTGACAAAGGAATCTTTCTTTCAAGTTTTGCACTGAAAATAGGTAACGAGGCGTCTAAAACAGTTACCTATTTATAAAAGATATCAATCTAAGGTATGTTCTTCACACCAGACCACAAGACCAGAGCAGAACCAGACCAGATTTTTCGAAGTCAATTATTTATTATTTTTAGAAGTTTATTATTGTAACCTTGCTTGTCAGGCATCGTAGCGAACTGTCCACAAAGCGAGCTATTCTCATCTTTAAAACAGAGCAGACAGAGAACGAGAGACAATACCTCATTATATCTGAGGTTAAAGATTTACTAACGAATTACAATAATGCGATAAATACAGCAGGAATATACTTTTAGTATCTTTACGAGTACCTAAGAAAGACAATACCAAACAAACGCACGTGAAACCGAGCAAGCGTAATACTGCCGGAAATGAACAAGAGATGCGCAGGCGCAGAAGTCGATCTGCTCCAGTGATCTGCCTAACGACGAGAAAACAAACCGCGACCATGATACCGATGTATTTCTACTTTCTCACACCCGAAACAATAAAATTTATTGTAACACCACTATTTTTACGAAAGTATCATCGCGGAAACTTTTTTGGGACACTACTGTCCATTTTATGTAAAAAAAATTTATGAAACTTACGTGTATCAAAATAATTTTGACAGATACAGATACAATCATTTAACATTATCCAGCATTTTTCTTGTAGATTTTGAGACTCGCAGCCAATATTCGTCAGAACAATTCGACCGTGAGATTTGGACTAATGTAACGGCTAGCCAATGTCGATCAATCACGATCAATCAAAGCGTGGGAAAACCAAAGCACCATAAAAGCTTTGATCATAATCATAATTGATATCGCTTGATCAATATTATATCAAAGCCACTGCGAGAAGTCTTTACGCTCTTCAAATTAACTCCTTCGTCAAAGGAAAACACCTCGAGAAAACCTTTTACGGTTATGCCTGACATCTTCACTAAATTCTCGAAAGGCATGTGAAGTTCACATGGTAGCGTGTTTGACCAGCACTGTGGAGTATCATGTCCTTACTTAAACCCCTTTTCAAGCAGAACTGTTCGCTCAGCACTAAGGCAATAAAAATCTCAGAATTGTTACCTTTACTTAAAGTTGTTTTGTTCAGAGTTACTATTTTCAGTTTCAAACAAAGGGTTTACTACTTGTAAGAACGTACAAATTGCGAATGTAACTTAAAATTAACCATTATGCAAGCTGCTGACAGCCCATTGGTAAATTTCCTGTGTAGGTTGCAATCGTAGCGTAATTGTGACTTATTTTAAAGTGCATAATCCGTCAGATTTGACTAATGGAAACTTAACAAGAATTGTGGCATTTTGCAAACCTTCTAAATTTTTTTAAGTAGGTAAAAGATATTTGGAGAGTTTTGCTCTTCTTATCTTATTTCATAAACTACACTTCATTAAGGTTAATTGCCTTCTTAATAGTAATTATTAATTAATAAAAACATAGTACACAACGTGTTCGTTATTGCGAATTGCGACGCATAAACATTTTTAGAACCTGAAACAAGTAGATACCTACCTAGGTACATAAAGTCATTAGCGAAGTTATTAGCAACATTACAGAAACCACAAAAACACCGTAAACCGAGGATTTTACGACAAAAGAATGTTCATAAAACAAACTTAATAAACTTATTTTAATTTTCTCGAGAAGCGTTAATGTTATACAGATCGAGTTTTACTTCGCGGTCCTATTTAGGAGTTTGAATTATTTTAACGAATTAAGGTTCGTTACACTTAGCGGTCTGAGAGAATTGCGAATGGACCACGCAAAAATGGATTCGATTTAACACGACAGTACGGATTTAAATTGAATGCTATTTAAAAAAAATTGACTTAAATCTTATCGAGAACAAAAGCTGTTTCTCTTTGTAGCACATTCATCTATTCTAGATGCATCTATCGTAGCTTGTCCATTCAATCTTTCTTTGTCTCCGACTGTGACACAGACAAAGCGCTAGAGGACAGAAAAGAATGGAAATCAGTCAAGTACTGACATACCTATAATTAAAACAAATCACCATTACCTAGTTTAGGGGACGATGACCCTGGTCAGGTAACTTAGCAATATTCTGTGCATAAATACATGTACATAACTATTTAATATACATTCTCAACAGGAAAATAATACAAAGACGCTATTTGAGTTAAATAGTTCTTGAGAAAACAACCCTATTCCACTTCTAATGCACTACGCCTTTCTACTATTAATTTTGTCATAAAAACGACCGAAAACATTATGTTCCAGTCATAAAAGGAGCAAAAGTTCAATAGTAGGTTCATCAAGATACAACAATACAATTTAATATGGTCAAATAAACATTACACATCCATAAACAGCAGCAAATAATCCATTAGAGCTAGAAACCATGGTCAACATGAATATTTTTCGAAGAGTGTCACAACATTAAATGTGTGAATAGCTCATTACAAAACCGCAATCATATCCAAATAATCACAGTCATGGGACTGACTACTTAATAAATTGATTTTTATCCTTGTTTTGTTTAGCTCAGCACCTCATGTAATCCTGTGAGTTGGTATTTCCCAAAAACATCCTTGTATTTAATTTAACTCTGTTTTCATTGCGTCATTGAAATAGTGCACTTTTACTTTGTTTTCCTAACAGATATAAAAGTTTGCTAGAAAAAAGCATGAATTGTAGCATAATTAATTATGCTCGTATCATGACTTCGTGCTTGCGAATAAATTTATTGTGTAGGATTTATTAAGGAAGATATAAAGCATATTTAGTTCCTAGAAGTAGTAATGCCATCGATAGTATGTCAGTCCTAATAACATTAATATTGGTTGGGACTGATTCATTGACATCTCAATAATGGATGGCCCATAGACTTGCATAAACTTATATAGGACTTCGCTCAAGCCCTTGTTTTCATACTAATTATCATAACTTACTATTTATAAACAAATGGAAATCATACAAGTATACAAAAAAGAATTTTATTCAAGATGTTCCCTTTTATTATGATAATATTTGACCTCTATTACTTCCTGTTGATATCAATAGCATGGAAAATGAATTGTTTATACATCCAACTGTATATTTATTCAAAACTGGTTGCCAAGTGCACATTCACTACATAAATGTATGTTTGTGGTGACCATGTAATAAAAATCATACTTTTAGTAAGTTAAATCTTAGGTACCTACGTACCTACCTACTAATAGTTTACTTAAAGCAAGTTCCACAGAATTGTTGGAAACTTACTTTAATGAGTAACTTTTTTGTAATTAGTTTTACCTAACTTCAAAAAATAATAAAAGTGTACTATTACTATTTTACTTCGGAACCCCTTTTCACCTTCCTTTCATATTGTGTAACTATTTATTTATTTGTATAGGTATTATAATTGTAAAAAATACATTAAATTTGCAATTAATATGCCATTTATATATAAATTTAAAGGGTCCTGGGTTTAATATGCGGGGCAAAAATTTAAATGTATTTAGATTTTCATTCTTTTCTTTACTTTTAATTAAAATTAGACCATTATAGTAGTGTAATAATTACTATTGACATCACTTTAATAACATTTAGAGAATTAAGTGTTGGAAACTGCCCATAATACAATTAATTCTTAATTGATTAAATATTGAGACCAAAAGCAGTGTCAATGAAAATAAGGGTTAGATAACCAAAGCATATTATGCAAGGGATTACTGGACTGTTGTATTATGGATGCAATGAGTTGATTCATCGTCTTATACCTATGTAATTTGTTTGGAGATAAATCACAAAGTTCACTGAACTAATCGTTCATTTAAAGTTTTAATTTAAAAAATATAGGAGCTCTGACTTTCTACTTGAAAACTAAAAACAGTAGATATAGACGAATTTATAATTATAGCAGCGCATCATAATTTTGTAACATTGGATAGCGTATTGTTCACGACTAAATACTAATACATGTCATATATAAAACAAAACATTGTATGTCACATAATGTTTTATTTATACTTACTAATTATGAGTAAAAGTACTTACAGCCATCACCATTTCGAACGGATACTTGTGGACCCTGACGGGAGATACGTATTCTTGGACCATGGTTAGAATTTATTCGACTCTCACTTAAACTAACACAAGAAAGGATACAGAATCTTGCACAAATCGTATGGTTCACAATACAGACATTATGTTCTCAGAAAGCTTGTTCAATTCACTTTGTTCGGGTATTCAATAATAGGTAGTTCATTTACAAAGCTTCTTCACCAACCAACGTTAACAAACACATGACAACAAAATAAGCGAACGTCAAATTATAATCAAAATGCGCGAGGAACGACAAGTGAACACGACCACAAAATGGATTAAATTGTTTGCACTGAAGTTAGCTGCGAGTTGCGAGCGAGCGAAACGAGAGTCAACGAATTATATAAATAAATATCCTATCGTCCAATAGAAAATGACAACTTTGACAGCTAATATGAGTGACATATGGCATTTTTAAATTGAAATTATAAGTAAAAATTAATTATAAGTCATAGACTAATATTGGTTTTAACTTTTTAATTGCGTGTGCATCTAAGTAGTCTGCGATTACAAGCCTTGCAAGGTTACCTATAAAAAGCACATTAATTTAATGATAGAACAAACAAGGTAAGCAAACAATCAAACAACGCAATAGGTATTGTTAAAAAGTAATCGAGTCTTTTTTGCGACACTTATGGGTCATATTATAATGTTTGTAAACAAATAGAATACATTATTTTAAATAAACTTTAAACCTAGTAACATTCAGTTGTCAGTTTTACACACAAGTAAATTTCTACTTATACTTATTATAATCTTGGCTAATTATTGCCCTGTGTATTGTGTGCGATGTCTGTAATCTTAAGTCCTTTTTACTTGTCTGTATCCATAGAGTATATCTATTATCTATGATTCAATTCAATTTGAAATTTGGCTAAATTAGTCGATTTTCGCCGCGTGCTTTACTGCTTTGCGTTTGGAAATCGCTCAGAAAAGGAGGGGTAATAATCTCAATTTTAATGAATAAATTAACTGTTGTATAAATTTCAAACTGCGGTCGCTTTTGTCACAAGAATTTATAAAAAAACAATAGAAATTACTTCCGCAGATCGTTTTCTTCAGTATCCACGTTGCTTGCAGCTAACTTCAAGACAGTGAGTAAGCGGGCCTTCACGAAGCGAAGCGCGAATGTCGTTCGCAATCATTTGAAGATTATTTCTTGATTGTGTCGGAGAAACGCAAAGCAAAATTCTGTCAAAATTGTGCGCGTTCGTGCCCGATGTCTAGTGCTGAAGTCGCCGATAATTCCGTTGACCCCCCGGCAAAAAAGCGGAAGCTAAATACAGGAGAGCCCCGTTGCAAATCTTCAGCAATGGCGAACAATGGAGCGCGTGTAGAAGACGAAATTGACGAGAGTTTGTATTCGAGACAACTCTATGTGCTCGGTCACGATGCTATGCGTCGGATGGCGAGTTCCGACGTGCTTGTCTCTGGCCTGGGGGGCTTGGGAGTCGAAATTGCGAAAAATGTGATTCTCGGCGGAGTCAAATCTGTCACTCTGCATGACGAACGAACGTGTAAGGTGACCGATTTATCGTCTCAGTTCTACTTATCTGAGGTTTCAGTGGGGCAGAATAGGGCATTGGCTTCCTGCGAGCAGCTTTCGGAGCTCAACCACAGCGTGCCGACTACTGCACAGACCGAGCCTCTGAGCGAGGAGTTTTTGAAGAGGTTCCGTGTAGTGGTGCTAACTGGTGCGTCGTGGGAGGAGCAGCAGCGCGTGGCGACCATCACACACGCCAACAACATAGCGCTGGTCATCGCCGACACCCGTGGCTTGTTTTCTCAAGTGTTTTGCGATTTCGGGCCAGAGTTTACAGTGGTGGATGTGACTGGAGAGAATCCAGTGTCTGCTATGGTAGCTGACGTTACCCATGAGTACGAGGCAGTGGTCACTTGTTTGGATGACACTCGTCATGGCCTCGAGGATGGAGATTATGTTACATTTAGTGAGGTGTGTATAATGTTACAATGTACTTTAACCACAATACAATAATTAGGTGCTTTTGCACTAATACTAGTATCATGCTTTATGCTAGGACACTTCTCATTTTCAGTGTCCTGACAACAGTATTATCATAATATTAGTTGCATTATGCTAGGTAGGGCTTAACTATTCACTAATTCTTAAGCGAGACCTGAATTATTTTTTACAAGCAAAAGAAAATTTATAAGTGACTTATTATAATGAGTATTATCAATTTCTTCCTTAATTGGACCAAGTAATCATGTCCCATACAAATTATGCCCCTGTTTTTCACCCCCTTAAAGTTAGTATTTTGGAAAATCCTTCCTTATCGGATGCCTAATTTTTTCAAAGAAATCACCCTCCAATTTTCAGGCTTCTACGAGCAGTGGTTTAGTTTATGCATTAGTCTGTCAGTCATTCAGGACAAAGCATTTTATATGTATAGATAATGATGGTAATTAAGCTACCCACATACATTTGCTTCATGAAGATATGACTCAAGTCATTGTAACATTGAAAAAGCTTACTTCATGTCAATAGTCTGACAGTGAGTCAGACACCTCAAAGGGCAATGACTTCATAAATATCAGTTTACTTGTTTTTTAGCATAAACTTCACATTATTATCTACTTAATCTATACATATAAAATGCTTTGTCCTGAAAGACTCACAGATGGTTCAACACAGAGCCTAAACCGCTGAAC
>DWQL01000732.1:0-13672 GCA_018231265.1 Noctuana haematospila | reverse complement strand
CAGGCGCACGCGCGCCACCTGCTCGTCGTCAACTACAAGGAGCTCGAGCTCAAGCTCTCCTCTATGCTCACCGGTCACTACCATTCTCCATGGCTCCTTTTACTGTTTTACATACTCAATGCCTGCTTCAAAGTATAGCTGAGTGGAAAATAGAATTAATTCAAGATATTTATCAGCCATTTTGGGCAATAGTTGCAAATTAAAAAAAAATTGTTTTTCTTTATAAGGATTTCATGAAGAACAAGTTAAAAATATGAAGTATTTTAACGTTATTAAGAGGACTTATTCAGTCGCTCTGTAAGCGACTTCATTTAGTGCATCAAAATAAGTGAAGGTAGTAAGTTAGAGAGCTCATGTTGGGGTGTTGGTGTGCAGCGAGCGGGCACATGGTGTCGATGCAGCTGGGAGAGTTCTCGCGCGCGTCGTCCGTCACGGCGCTCAACCGCCTCGTGCAGCAGCTGGACACCGTGCGCGCCGACCTGCGCGCCGTGCACAACGTCACCGCCTCCCTGCGCAGCGACGCCGACACGCTCAACGCCGGTAACACTCACGCACACACACACATTGTACATACCGCATATAGTAATGACATATTAGAAAAGTGCGATTTAAAGTTTGTTAAATCAAATCAAAACTACCGCAAACTATTCTTGTTCTGAAGTAAAGTGGATAGAACTTCTGACTTCACATTAAAAAATCATATCTTTTTTTAATCTGTATGAAGTGTAAGTACTTTGTTTTCAATGCCTTTAATAAAGACTAAACTTGTATTAGAAAGTTGTATAGAAGTAGTTACATTATGACAAATGCCTTGGTGCTGCAGGTCTGCGCAAGGTGAAGTCGCAGCTGCTGCAGACGTTGGCGCAGTGCCAGGAGCGCGTGTGCGTGCAGCTGCAGGAGAAGTACAAGATCGGCCAGCTCGACACTGAGATACAGTACAACCGGGTGCGTTCTGTACCAGTGGGTAGCAGTGTTTCATGTTATCTAGCAAGTCGAGTGCAACTTGCTAGACAACATGAGCGCTCCACTTCATAAAAAAAATTGGGTTGTTTTCGTTAAAAAGATATTTATATAATATACTGTTTTTAATTAATCAGTAGTTCAGATGAGGCAATTTGAAACATTTTGTAACAATTTCATGTATAAGTGTATTATTGTGGTTTCATGCACCTTGTTCAGATGCTGGATAAATATTTTCCAACAGTGAGTATTCTTCAATGCATAGCAGTTTAGAATCGAAATTTCTATTTATGTACTTGTATAAAAGTATTTCAATTGATGAATTATACAAGTAAATAAAAGTTTATAAAAAAGCTTGATTTGTTATCCTGTTTTTATAAAAAACATTTTGTTCTCTTTATTTGGTTTTACTTTCTAAATTGTAGTGGATGGTGTTTACTTACAATACCTATCGATCTCCTTCTTAAACGTAAATTGTTAACATGTATGTGCGACTGTGTGTGTGTGTGGCGGCGCAGATGCCGGACGTGACGGAGGTGCTGCGGGACGTGTCGGCGGTGCTGGAGAGCAACATCCGCGAGGAGGTGGCGGCGGGCCAGGCCGTGTTCGCCGACATCCGCCGCGGCATCCAGCGCTCCGTCGACCGCCACATCCCCGACGTGCACGACGCCATCACCGACATCGGTACCTCGCACCGCTACATCTCATTAAACACCGTTCTGACCGTTCGCACCGTACACTGTGAGTAATGTTCCCTTTGCCCCGACAGGGCGGCGGCTGGAGGGCATGGCGAACGAGATAACGGCCGCGGCGGGCAACGCCAGCGCGCAGCTGGCGCGGCAGGGCGCGGTGGCCGACTCGATGCAGACCTTCCTCGACCAGTACGGGCCCTACCGCCGCTACGTGGGCGTCGCCGCCGCCGTGGCGCTGCTGCTGGTGCGTGTACCCGCACGCACACCGCGCACTACGCAGTACACACTGCTGCCTCTTCATAGAAATTTAAGCAAAGTAGCTAACAGTATGTTATAAATGAGTGTTGTCGTGTGGCAGATAATCTGCGTGATGGCGTGGGGGCTGGTGTGCGGCGTGTGCGGCAAGCGGCCCGACGTGTACGGCGGCGGCGACTGCTGCAACAAGGCGCAGGGCTCCACCTGCCTGCTCTGGTATTCACGCCAAACCACACTGCACCACAGATCTGCACTCATCAACTTAATTTTGTTTCACTTACATAAAATTATATAGTCTGTCTTATTATTTCTTATCCCATTTTTTATATTTCTTTAAGATTATCTTTTTTTTAAGATGTGCAGAATATATGTAATAAATGGTACATGGTGGTGTTCCAGCGGCATCGGCATAACGTTCCTGCTGGGCGGCGGCGTGGCGCTCGTGCTGGCGGCCTACTTCGCCACCGGCGTCACCGCGCAGCGCTTCCTCTGCGACCCTCTCACGTGAGCACACTGCTCAACACATAACCCACACCACAACCCCACACCCCACACCACACAACACACACCACACAACGCACTCCTATCTGAAATTTGAGGTATAGTTCCGAAGAACATCGATTAGGTCACATTCAACATAGGTCGCTGGTTCATATCTGGATTGGAGGACCAAAAACATATATTTGTACGGGTCACTATATATTTCAGATAAATGTAAAATTTAAACCTTTTTTAATGACACTTTATCCAAATATTCCTTCGTTAATTAAATAATGGGAATAGTTTTGAAATGAGGGTGATACATCGGCAGTGAGCCGCGCGGCAACCGGCTGTTCGAGGACGTGGACAAGTTCGTGGAGCTGGAGTACACGCTGTACAACGAGCGCAGCGACCCCGACTTCAACCTCACCTCCGTGCTGCTCAAGTGTCACGACAACCACACCATTTACGAGGTTACCTCCTCTTTGTTGTTACAGATAAAACGATACGTAAAATATACCATAACTATTGCTAAAATGGGAAGGAAGGGCAATACAACCTTCTTGCCATAGAGCATGCGGCTCCATATTATTTCAAATATTAGTTAATATTGTATTTGAACGTTATTTTCCAAAAAACGTACATTTAAATATTTTGTAAATTTAACATATAAATTAATATGGATTATTCATTTTTGAACTTATTGTAAGTCTTATAAAAAGCCTTTCTAGATATCCGGCCGTTCGTTTTTTTTAGTGTTTTTTCCATAAATAATAGTGTTTGTGTGTGTGCGCGCGCAGACGCTGCAGCTGGAGCGCTTGGTGAACCTGAGCGCGGTGGCGGCGGAGGCGGACGCGGAGGTGGCGCGGCGCACGGCGGCGCTGCGGCCCGCCATGCCGCGCGCGCAGCCGCTGCGCCTGCTGCACGACGCCGCCAAGGACAAGCTGCGGCGCCTGGCGCGCACCGGCCTCTCCGAGTTCGACTTCGACCGCATCCTGCACGCGCTGGAGACCAACATGACGTCGCTGGCGCTGGACGGGCTGGCGGCGCAGCTGGAGGCCACGGCGCGGGCCGTGGAGGCGCGCGCGGCCTTCGCGGGGCTACGCGCCGACCTGCGCGCCGCCGCCGCGCTGCTGCAGCGCCTGCACGAGGACGTGGTCGCGCGCATGCTCACCGACACCGCCATGCTCAACGTAACTACCGCTCCCTACTCACTGCTCTACGCAACGGCAAACACGCCCAGTGAATTTAACGTCTTATAAGAGTTTCCTTTTGCTATTTTATTGGTCTTTTAGTAAATATATTAAAATGTCAATTTTACATATGAACATTTTCAGAAAACGGCGACGAAGTTGCGCGACGGGCTGCGTTTCAACCATTCATCGCTCAAAGAGGCCATTTCTTACTTGATGCACGAGACCGAGCAAGCCGAAAACTTCCTAAACACCCAGGGACCTGATTTGATTCAGAACGTAAGTCAGTCCTGTGACCGTGGTCGAGTATAACGCTGTGTGGTCCATGTCGGCTGTACGTGTGTGTTGGCGCAGATGACGCAGGAGTGGGCGGGCGCGGTGGGCGCGCAGCTGAGCGCGTACCTGGCGCGGCTGGTGGCGGCGGCGCGGCACGACGTGGGCCGCTGCGGGCCGCTCTCCGCCGCGCTCAACGCCACGCGCGACGCCGCCTGCGCCGCGCTGCTCATGCCCACCGTGAGTGCACCACGCCATAACCACACCACTATCACACTACCATACTACCATACTACAAGTTGTATTGGATTAAGTGCCTATGATGTAAAATTCTTGTGTCACAGTATTTGTTGCCAATCTCCAATAAAACAGCTTGAACGATTCTTATGAAATTTTGTGTGTATATTCAGTAGGTCGGAAAATAGGATATTACTAATTTTCATATCCTTAAGTGATAAGCGTGGTCCATCCCAAGTTTCAATTTTTTGTTAAAGATTTCACATAAAACTTATAATTCCAATTTTACACTTCTCTACCATCAACCCTCATTTTTTAATGACAGAACAACGTTTGCCAGGTCAGCTAGTATTGAAAGAAAATAAAAACATGTTTGTGAGTGTAATATATTACATGTGTGCGTTACAGAACGGGTACTGGATCTCGCTGGCGTGGTGCGTGGTGCTGTTCGCGCCCACGCTGGTGGTGGCGCAGCGCCTCGCGCGCCTCTACCGCCACGCCGACCCCTACCCCGGCCCCCTCGTCGAGGCGTACGTATCCCCCACTCGCATCCACTCGCACACCACTCGCACACCACCACACAACGGACAAAACAAACTCTTCTTATTAAATACATTAAATAAATCTTGGAATCTACACAAATAAATGCATTCATTCATTCATTCATTGGAAACGTCAAAGTACCAATGTTTGAATATTCAAGTCTTAGCAGTGACAAGGCGTGTACATTATGTACTCGTACGTCGTCAAATAACACTTGTAAAGGTACTATGAGATTGCATGTGGAGGTCCATGTATTGTAAACAAATGGTTTGTACATGGTTTTCTGTTTCATTCATTTTGTAGAAAACCAACAATCTATTGAGTGGATTTATAATTCTTATAGCTTCCTGTACCTATTTTAAAAGTAAAATGCATTAATAATATGACATTTACAAACAATTAATATAAATAAAATGATTACAAAAGAGTAAAACATTTCTCAATAACCTTGGTTCCAAGCCCACACCTATACACTACACACTACACAGGTCTATTATTTATAGTACGAATATAATTCAAAACTTGTTGAAGTTAAAATAATATTAAAATGACAAATTGTTTGAGCTATTCTTTTAATTTGATGCCAAAAAACTGCAGAACAGTTTGTACGATGATTTATATTGTATTATGTTATTAATACTATTGTACTTAAATTCAGTTACTTACTTCAATAATTTTTGATTATTTTAATGATATTTAAAAATTTTCTTAACGGATTGCTCAGTTTTCCTAGAATTAAAATGTAATGTCTGCGCAATTCATAAAATTTGTGTTACTTAATTCGCAGTAATTGGCGTTATATTGACTGCGATTTTGGTAAAAATATTCAACTTGAATGATCATTCATCAGCCATCGTCATTGTTACTGTTCTTTTTGAATTGTTTGCAATAATATAACAATTAATTTATAGTACTCTAAATGCAAGCAGTGTATGTACTATTTATTCATTCACTCATGAGTGTGTAGTGTGTACCGTCAAACGACGAACGTACCGATACTTATCGAAATAATGTCGTAAGAAAAACATAGTGTGTTATTTGGCATTTCCTATCAGTGATGCTGCAAACAATTCGTATTGTTTATTTTAATTTCGGTTGATTTTAATTAATTTTACTTTGGACTTATTTAATTTTTGTTTGGTTGTGAGCTGTGTTAACGTCCCCCGAGGTCGGTCTGTATGACTTGTCGATGTACCCTTCGGGTTGTTTGCACCCCATCCCGTAGCGATCGGGAGCGCCCTCGCGCCGCCCGCTGCCCACTGTCCACTGTCCACTCTCACCGCACCACTATGCCCTTAGCGATTATGTTAAGCTTCACCGAGAGAGGGAAGATAATCGTGTTACATAATAAATCGTGACTGAAGTCTAATGTAAATATTATATCTCGCTCTCTCCTTGAACAAGAGGAAGTGGAGTCTGTTGCGAACAAAACAGATTCCATTCGACTAGAGCCCGGCCCGCCGTCGGCCCGTCGGCCCGTCGGCACGTCACTGTGTGGTTGAAGAGCTGGTCGCCGAGTAGGACGTTTTCATTATTATTTATGGCGTCACAATTTTTTAACAGTATTTTTTGTAAATTACATATACAAATTATATATTTGCAGCTATTTAGTATGGCTTAGGATAATTTAGGCAGGCAAGCATACATACTATTGCCACCAAAGTTATGTTAAATTATCCAAAGACAACGCACATAATAATTTAAGACCGAAACTCGCGATAACATTAGTACAGACATAAGAGTGATTCGATTCACAGTTCAAATCAACCGCAATCATATTAGAGAGCTCAATATTAATTATTAATTTTAATAAATGTCGAGACACACGATATATTGTCAATTGTATCAATAATATTTTAGTATCCTTTCTTTATCGCAATATTAGATACCAACACAATATTAAAGGCAACCCTAACATACAGTCCGATTTTCTTTACTTGTTCAAAATGATTTTACTTTGTTTTCACTCACCGCCATTAATGTAGTTCAAGGCGTATGGCTCACAGTCAGGACACATTCGTCCAAATATTTAAAAGAATTATAAAATATTTGAAAAATAAGAGGAATTTGTTATTAGTTAATTTTATTGACAAGAATTATGCCAATCAGTGGCTTCTCCATATATATACATTTCAATAAGCTATTTACAATATTACCTCTCTTCAACTCAAATTTCATTGAAATGTGGGTGATAATAAAAATCTTGTTGCGCACCGCACCCCTTGTGAATTTCCACTAGGATTACATAAATGTAAGAATAAGATAGGCGAACTAACGCGCGCGTGTTGTCGGCAGCGAGTATGAGCCGATGTGCAAGGCGCGCGGCTGGTGGCGGTGACACCACGCCCCCTCCGGTAACACACACACACACGCACACGCGCACGCGCCCGCCAATACCGCGCAACCTTCTTGCTATCCGTGATCGCCTGGTACTTTCAGGCATTTTCGTTTTATGATTTTACCTAAATACATTTTGTTTATTTAATTGATTTTATTGTACGTAATAGACATAATTTTACGTAATTATGGTAACGGGAAAAGGTTCGGTAGGTAGACGGCCTTTTGAGAGTTATTTGTTTATTGCAGTAAGAATCGTAAATTTTGTTGTATTTAAAAAAAGTTCCTTCAGACAGCAATATCAGTAAATTCAATTTCAGTTTTATTTTAGAAATAATTTACTATTTAAATACTTCATTGTTATTATTACACCTCTTTCTTAATAACAATGTACGAAGTATGCACATGAATGCACAAAATGTTGGTGATATTGGCGGCGCCGCTGTGCTCAGTAATTGGGTATTTCGCTCGTGAAGTTGTGCTCTTCGACCCCATAGCGGCTTGCTTCCCCCGCACCGCGTCGCGGCGACGTTCATTGGAAGTTTTTTTTATTTAGGACTAGTTATTTTTCTGTAGATTATTATTAGTAAACATCAATTTACAACGTGATGATTATTAATGTTTAATAGCAAAAACATCCTATAATCTTGTTAATTTTTCCTTATAGTTGATTGTAATGTACCTACTTCAAAGTAACTTTCATAGACCCCTTAATAAAACTGATTAACAATATTTATGTGTTCAGATTTAACATTCCTTGTTCATGTAAATTTCGTGACATTATAATGATGCATATGAAACAGTACCATCTAAAATGTATGCACAATTCTTGCATGGATATTCCAATGGACCGAACCGTTGTGTTTACGTGATATCTTTAGCATCCGTAGGTCCCTCCGACCGGTACCCGGAGCCGGAGTACGTGCATGCATCGCTAGCGCATACATTGCATGCGGACTAAGCGTTGTGTGGACTACTGCGCCCTAACGCTCAAACGTAGCCAGTAATGTAACACGACAGTAGATGAGGCGCTAGAAAACCCTTGTGTAAATAAGTCCATAGCAACATAGTACTTAGTTACACCGTATCTTTTGACGTAATTTTCTTTGGTGTTTTAGTTTGTTACTTTTCATTTTGAATCAGCCATCGACATTCATCACGCATTGGACCACCGTAACTTGTAATTCATATTAGCGAGTCGGTCAGAGTAACGTGTACGCTATAGTATTTATACTGTAAACCGCATTAAATTATCTTCAGTGATTTTTATCCGAACCAAATGTTGTGTATACATAATATACCTACAACAATTTGATGTAGAAAACATGTGTTATATTTTATAATATAGTTTTTCAGTGAACTGCATAGTAGAGGACAACATTAACATTAAATAATTAATGTCATTTTATGTCAATGTATCTATTAGCAGAGCCGTAGGAAATATTAAAATAACAATTTTATGGCTAAGAAATCCTTTAGCAAAGTTCTCTTTGTGTTTGTTGAGATCGATGTGTCGGTGATTAGTAGCGAACTCCTTATTTTGTCAAATATTACAAAATACATGTAACTCGAGTAAGATAAAACTATGCCAGAAACGTTTTTTAATATTAACTTATTAACTAATCAGAGTTTGAAAATATTATAAATAAGGGAAATTGCATAGATTTGCCTCAGTTTGGTTTTATTTGTAGGTACTTAAATTATCTGATTTCATTCACTATATAGGCTTTGCCTAAATAGTCCCAGATCAAACGATTATAATTTAAATTTTTGCTTCTAACTTAATTACTTAAAAACAAAATAGGTTATGAGAACCGCAACTAATATTTTGAAGTTAATAGTTTCTGGTATATGAAGCCAATGAAATCCATCAATGAGTTGATATAATAAAGTAAGGAGTTGGCTGCGAGCCGGCGGCGGCCACTGACCGACACCGTGTGTTCTGTTGCAGCGAGTATTTGTATGACGCGTACGCGGACCGCGATAACGTACCCCTTGCCAAGTAAGTGCCACCAGGCGACCTCCGCCCGCTGCCCGCCACCCGCCCCACTCCCGCATGCTCAGCTCGGTACTTTGCACTTAGTTTACGTGCGACGGCGCCACTTCGTATGAGACGCATAAATCGATGTTCTAAATATAAGTTTAGCATCTGAATGTTTATAAAAGTATATTTTCAAAGGGTTAAGTATTTTTACTTATAATTTTTCCTATGTCGTTTCGATTTATGACACATATGGAGTTGAGCTGAGTACTTCGTAACTTGCAGTTACTGTTTGAACCAAAAGCTTAATTTCTCTTCTTCTGTTACTATTGCATGAGTTGATTTAAGCATCGTAAAAATCTATCGCGTTCCTCTAACTTCCGGTAAAGGTAGTTATACTATAATAATATAAATCTAATCATTAGGATTACTTATATAACCTATAGGGTCAAGGGACAGTATAAACTTTAACTGTTAAAAATTTAACGTAAGTGTAAAGGGTATAAGTACATATTGGATGTAAGTAACCTATTAACTAAAGGAGATTATACCTAATTATACAGACGTAGGTAGATGGTGATATTGTATTGAAGGCATGAGACACCGGTATGGACGTGGTGGTGCACGCCACTGTTGCCACTCCCGCATGCGCACTCCTCAAGACAGACTCGTTTCAATTATTTTCTGTTATTTTTATTTTTTGTTTTTAATTTAATTTTATAATTTTGGTTAGGACTACATTCCATTATTGAGATTCAAGATATAATTAGCTAGATTAGAGGGTTTCGTAATATTGTATAAAGATTGGTTCAGCATAATATTATGATGAATATGAAAATAAAAACATCTTAAATTTCTATTATTACTGAATCCTCATCAATATAATATTTGAGATGCAATATTGTTAGTTTAATCGCGCATGTCAGAAATTAGCAATAGATAAAAAATAAGAAAATGCTCAGTAATAGCGTTCAAGTAGATTTAATTTGTTGGCTGCGTTGTTAACAATAATGCACGCTCGCCACAAATGTCTATCGTTAGAGGATAAGTTAGGCGGCAAGAGAAATTTCTGGCATGCGCGATCTAACTGGTAACCGGACGGTGCGTCGGAGCAGCGGCTCCAAGCGCAGCACGCTCGACATCGAGGGCAAGATCGCGGAGTGGCGCGGGCGCGGCGGCGGCGCGGGCGCGGGCGCGGGGGAGGCGGAGGGCGCGCAGTCGCGCACGCAGCTGCTGCTGGAGGGGCGCGAGGTGGTGTGCCAGCTGCTGCCGCCGCCCGCGCTCATCGACGACCTCAAGACGCGGCTGCCCGCCAAGGACGAGGACAACGAGTCCGGCATCCACGACGCCGAGTAGACTCCGCACTTCCGCCCTTCACACATTTCCCTTCCTCGCGGACGCCTCCACTGTTAAAGGAGCTTGAATATCGTTTTTGTATTTTTACCAAATTACAAGAACTACTTATTAATGAATTATTGATTCTATAGGGCCTTATTTTATTTTTATTAATTCTGAAGTCCTGCATAAAATTATATAAGTATGACTGACCTGTACCTAAGCCGTGGAAGCTTTTTTGTGAGAAATTACAACAAATTGTTTGTTAAGTTTCAATTAAAGTAGGATCAAAAAAGTTTTAATGAACATTCCATATGTAATTTCTATAGATTCAACTTATCATTTAATAAACGAAAAAAGTTTAAGTTAATAATATTAACACAGAAAATTGTATGTTGCAATATTCAATTAATGATTCCATTGTAAATGGCCAAAATAGCGTGCCATTACATTAACTACTAAAATAATTTTAAATTGTATTTTTTTAAAATAGTAACGTTTGATTTTTAAAAATGAGAAAAAAAAATATGTGTAGTAAAATGTATTTGTTTATGACAATGCTACCTTGTAAATATTAAAATTACCAGGTAATTAAGTATATTTATAAATCGGAAAACGTCTTGCAAAAAATCAAATTGTCTAGTCATCTTGTTATTTGATTCCGGTGGATGAATGTTTAGAACAATTGTTTATTTACAATTTTCCTTAAAATGTGGCTCACATTTTTGACTAAAACAATCTTGTTGGTTTTTTAATTTTTAATAAGTTACAGTACATAGGTTTAAAATTTATAATAATTATATTATGCGGTTTTTAATGTTTATTAATCACTTTAGGATTAAGATTTGTAATTATTGTTGTATTTACTGATATCACGAAGATTTTACCATAACATCTCACATTGTATTACGCATACATTTTTTTTACATGAAATATTTTTGACATGCAATTTAAATTATAATTGGTTTCGAACTGGCAACATTAATATTTTATATTTTTACTTATTAACATTTTATAAACGTATACTCGGTAGTAGCTTTTGATATTGCAAATTTAAAATTTGAGCATTTTATGCGCTGAGACCAATTTATTGTAGGCATCCTAGAAGCGGTCGTCTTCCACGATAGTTACCTAGTTAGTGGCGAGTCCTCGAAGCAACTGTTGCTGTCCAAACACGAATTATCTACGTATGTTCTTCAATTTGGAACCTTAGGAAATACTTTTAAAAGGTCAAGAGGCAAACCTCAATACAGTTTCACGCACGGTACGTCCATTCGCTACACTTCGCTGGCGCCTCGCCGACCTACAGCTAATTTTTGTACAAATTTCTAAACATTTCATCTAATCATTTTAAATATACATATATTTTTCCGGCTTATTCCGCTAAATAAAGACTCAATTGCTACAAAAGAAATGAGGTTAGTATTTATACACGTAGGTACGCTTTATATAACGCAAATTTTTATTCAAATGTGTGCTAATCTGTTAGGAAAACTATATGCAACGCTTGTACAATTTTTGACGAATTTTCCATAAAAATAATTAACGTATTTTCGCATATTATACAATAGTAGTGATTTTGAACAATTTTTCGCCTAGTTTTGATACCCTAGTAGAGTTTTATGTAGTGGCGAGTACGTACCCTTATGTATGCAGGTACAATTATTTAATATTTTGAATAGTATATTAAATAAATTTAATAACCAAGTAGAGATTAAGTATATATTCGTACGGTACATGTCATTTAGCATATCTTTATTGTACGTTTAGTGGCATAACACTGACGAGTAGATTCAGATATTATATTACGTATTACAATAATGCTGCAATCGCTTTTTTACTCTCTCAAAAACAATTTACCGCTGAAATATATAAAGGATTAATAAGAGAACTGAGACTGTTGCGTCGGCTATTATTACATCATTCAAAATTACTTAGCTATGCTTTGCCGTTCAAAAAATTACTTTACAGCCAGTTAACTTTAAGTGTAATTAAATCACCATTAACAAATAAGTATAAAACTTAATTAAGCTTTTATAAAATAAAATTTAAGGTAAACAGAATAATCTTAAGGAAGCTTTATATGAATATATACAGGCAATCTTATATCAAAAGCTGCATAATCATTTAGGTTATCAAACCACGATGTCGAAGCTAATGTAGACTTAAGTGTGTGCACTGCAGTGAATTGAGTAATTTGTACGTAACGTGTATCCTATCACTTGTTTGTATTTCATTCTGATAGTTAATATACTTAGCTTAAAGTGTCTATAATAAGCGTTCAGAAATGAGCGGATATTTGTGAAGTAGAGATGATTCTTTACGTGTTCGTTTATCAATGTTTGATTGAGATGTTTGTCACTTATGTGTGTTAAGTTGTAGCAGTACACAGCATTTAGTAGCACATGTGTTGAACGATGCTCAGTGATAGTGCTGTAGACTTAAGGTATATTGACGCGGTATCCGAGGGGCGGGTCCTGGATACGTGCGCGGAGGGCGCGCGTGCTCGCGAGCGGTAACTAATATCATTCATTCATACCCTGTTTGACCTTGTTTTACTTAAATAGTTTTTCTTTGGTTTCCTTTTCTGTCTGGTGCTCTTAGCATGCGTTTCTTTTTAGGTATCATAATGACTAAGTACGCATTATTTTACAATATTTACTTCACATATTATATGTGTTAAATTATTATCTTCTGTCGCACTTGCTCGATATATTTATCTTTATCAGTTAGCTGTCAGCTATTTGGCATACTTAGAGAATAGTTATATGTGTATATTACTTATGTATGTGTTTCTAGGTTTCGTTGCACGTATGTTGTAATGGGGTAACATTTCGTTTATTTCGCTTTCTTTTCAAACCTTCTAAGCATTTGGTGTTAGCATTGGATTTTTATTTTTTTCTTGCTTTTTTTATTTATTTAGTTCTACTAATTTCTTTTTAACTACGGGATAGACTAACATATAGAATTTTTTTTTAATTTACATTCGATATAATTTAAATTGAATCTTATGGACTATCACAAAACTATAATAATAATAGTAATAACTTGTGTGAGATCAAAATTAAATTTCCAAATTCATTACCATTCATAATTTTTTACATAAAATTTTTGTACATTTCCATCGACCTTGGAATAAAAATATTATAGTTATAACTTGACAGTCTATTCCAAATCTAATATAATCCCTGCAAGGTTTTGTTTATCCTTTGTTGCTTGTTGTTGTGCAAAGCGTGTTGATCTCAACTATAATGTGTGTGTGAATGTCGCAGCGCCTACAAGGCAGACAAGCGCGCGGGCCGCGGGCGACGCGAGGCGGAGGGGGGCGCGGGCAGCGGCGCCGGCGGCGGCGGCTCGGGGGGCGCGGGGGTCGGCGGCGCGGGGGC
>DWQL01000731.1:0-13678 GCA_018231265.1 Noctuana haematospila | reverse complement strand
GATAACAGTTTTTCGTCCATACTGAAAAAAGTGATTTTTTGACATAATACAGTGTAGTAATGGGTGTGCGATATATAAAAAAGTTATGTGAATTTTAAAAGTCACGTTAATTGGAAAAAGATTTTATAAAAACTAATTTAAAAAAATTACCGCCATCTATATAGTAAATTCGTACTAATTGGACAGTTACATCTACATCACTTGGAAATTACATGTTCGTACGCTAGATGGCATTATATTGATATACAAAAGAAAAATACGGATTAGGTTAGTGTAAAATTATTAATTAAATAATCTATTTTCATTAATTTATTTAATTCGTCTATTTCCATTCGTTTTTAATAATATAATTGACCTCTATAATACTCTACAGTTCTCGGGACTGGCTTAATAAGCACAGTTTTAAGGCGTTTTGATATAATCGCCATTTTGGCGCTGATCGCTGCGGATGACGGCTGTGGATGGTTGTGGAACTAAAGTTAGAGATACAGCACTGAGCCCTATACAATGCTTATAAACTACAAAAGGTTTAAGTTTAGAGAAAGGGTTTCAGCAAAAAGATATTCATAAAAAACGAATCTATACTTTATTTAGGCATTCCAGCATTACATAATATATATTCTAGGAGTAGTAATTTTCGGTAGTTCCAGTTTAAGAATAATAGAAGAAAATATAATTACTTAATAAGTATTCGAATACAATACATTCAGCTAATTTATTGTCACATTTTATTGTCATAAGTTTTATTTTATTAAAAAATCTACGAACAAAGGAACGTTTAGGTTGTGATTTATATTTTAATTTGCAGTTATTAGAAATATTTGCAGCTAATATATGTACGTTGTTATGTGTAATTATTTGGCATAATTACAGAATCTAGTCTCATAAGAATATGCAACGAGTGCCTACTTCCACTGACAAAAAATTAATTGAAATTTAAAACTTTTACTATAGATAGGTACGTAATACGAATTAACTTAAATGTTGCTTTTTGATTTGGGAAAATTATTAGAGCTATTAATTGTAAATAATATATTTTTAGGTAATTGTCAAAAATGTGTAATTACTAGTTAATTAATTTTAAAATATAAATCGCCAACCTACCTTCCTTCAAAGTCCAACTGAAGATTCGTTGCGAATATCAGAAGAATGTCATCTATTTAAAATCCAGAAATATTTAAGACAGTATATAATATCAATTCTTTGTACAATCTAGTCTTTTAAGAAAACACTAAGCTAATTAAAGCTTCTATCTTAATTAATATCTAAATTATTTTTGATCAGTTATAAATTTTTTGGTACAGGTAAATTGTATGCAGATTTAATAATTTATAAAGTGGATTTCGCGGATTTAGTTGGCAACGAACAAGTGGCGCCATCTTGTGTAACTTGATTAAACTTTTGGTTTATTATGATAGGTAGTAACTAGGCATAGTATGTATATAGGTAAATAGGTAAATAGTATAATCATTTTAGTTAACAATAAAATTATAAATTTGTATGATTATTTTTATATTACAGCTCTCAATAATAATTCCCTTTACCTGTACCAAGAGTTACAAATGATTGTGACATAAATATTGTATGAATAGTGAACATTCATTAAAATACTTTTCTGTAAATTAACATCAATAAACATTTAACGTTAATAGTTAAAACTGACTCTTCTAACGCACATAAAGTAATATTATTTTACACATCATTTTAATAATTGCTATGGTCTAAAACAGATAATAAATATTTCATTATATTTTCACAACACACACATAAGATTTCAGATATTCTCCTAAGTTTTTCACGCGATTAATTCAACACTAATCAATTTAATGATAGAGGGCGAAAATGGTTTTTCCATTTTACAAAATTGTAAGCGGTAGCAGGAGCATTGTCGTTTTTACAATTACTGTGCAAATAAAATTTACATTTACATTTTTCAAAATACTTTGAGTGTCTGCACGCAAATACGTACGTATTGTACGAAAAAATTACAAAATACAAAATATAAGTAAACACATCTTGTAAAAATTTTAATGTTTGACGTATATTTTGTATGTTTAAATTTTTACAAGAGTGTATTTTCAGTACCATGTTTTTCTTCACTGGGACATTAAAAGTATTTGTGTTAAAATTATGTTCCTTTATAGAAAAATAATGAGATAAATAATTATTAAAACAATTTTTTTTTAAACTGTGTATGGTCGCGGGCACCCGCTAGCAAATCCAAGTAATTCTTTGTTTCTTTGTAACCTGTTTTTTATATTCTTGTATATATACTTATACGATTTTTCGTACATTATTTGAATGTTTTTGTCATTTGTATTTCTTTATTCCAAAATATTTGGTTAATTATTTTACTTTACCTATTGCAGTTTAATTTGGCATTAAATAAAATGTAATATAATAAATGGTACATTTAAGGTTAATGAGAGAAGCATTAGAGGATTTGTTCTAGTAGGGACATTTAACATCTTGCAAGTTACAAAGAAAAAAACCTTAATAATGAGCAAAGTAGAGTATCTTAGAATTACGCGCTAATATTTTAGATTCGAATATATTTTTTCCATTATTATAAAAAATCTAGAAAATGTATAAATTCACAACCTATTAATTTGTCTATGTTATTTTATAATCTGTGAAGTTCTGTGAATTTAATTTTGGTACATTTACTATATCATAGACCTAAAAGCGAATTAATCTATTTCTACCAATACTATCTAATTTCCAGGGTTTTAGGCCTTCTAAGTAGGGACACCGTATTTACAATTATTACTTTTTTTTGCCAAAAACATTATAGTTACTGGCTTAAAATAAAGCTGTACTCATAACCTTTTCAATATTTATGTATAGGTCTCATAAAAAATTACTCTTTGGGTTTTGATATTGTGGAACTGTACCAAAGTAGCACAAAATATTCTTGCAAAACATTCCTTTAAATACATAACTACATAATGTATCTTTTTAAAAGCCTGTTGTCCAATGATTTGTGATTCCTAGGCAGGTATGTATTAGGTACCTACATATTTTCATTATTATAGATACAGCATGTAAAATTTAAAGGGTATCACGAGTATTTTCCAGTTAATAAACCTCCTTAGGGATTTCCATATATCCACAAAAATTGTTGATTAAAATTTTTAGTTCATTCTCTATGTTTATGCAACGTAAATAAAAATTTAAACTTACTTTCGCTGTATTCACCTAGTAATTATTAATTTCTATATAACAATGCATTAAAGTTTAGTTACGAATTACAATACACAATTTTACAATAGGCTCGAGTGACAGGCGTAAGCTAATAAAGGCAACCATCTAATTCTTTGGACATTTTTTTATTACATTTAAAGCGATTACATAAATAAAATAATTAAATTAGAATGACACTAAGTTGAAATACGATAATGTATAAATTTTAATCAAAATAACAAATTGTACTAATTTATATTTAATGCCGTAAATATAAATTCGGAAAGTGTAATCGTTTTAAATAAAAACTTAAAATTGTTGCTTTCAAAAGCTTAATATTCAAATTAATTGAATTTTAATTTTAAATTTGCTAACAAATTAAAAATTGTTCCCTAAACACGTCATAAGCTATTAAAGTATAAGTGCTTGAAAAGCATTTACAATATTAAAATATGTGCTTAAAATAAAATGGAAACAATATAAAATAAATAAATAATTTAATACATTAACAGTGGAGAGAAATACGAAAATTTCATGACTGAAAATAATTAAGCTATTTCAACATTAATTTAACTAAAAAATTCAAATCCATTTAAAATTCAGACTAACGTTTGGAATAATTCTTTATTCAATTACTTATTCATAATTGAGCTAGAGAGAATTCACTTTTATAAAAAAAAGTTAAATATATTCTACCAGTGCATTGCTAATTAATTTTACTGTGTGGTACCTATTTAAATATTAAACTGCAGTATTAGTTTGCTCAAATATCTTATCAAATAAGTGGCAAATTTTTTATTGTCATGTATAAATTACAATAATGCGGATTTCATAATTCATAATAATATCTAATTCAGCAATTGTATTTAATACTACTATAGTATTATATTGCCATTTTTAAATAAAATAAAGTAATTTATTAGGTAAAAGATTAATTTTTACAATTTTTATGAAATTTTTTTGTGAAATCCGCATTTATTTTTAGAATTTAATGAAATCCGCAGAATTGCTTATCTAGCTTATTTATAAATAGTAAGTACAGTAATTATTGTCTAAATATTATTGTCATAATAGTTAGAAAGCTCATTATAAATAGGTAGTCCCGTGATATTTGTTATTACAGAAAAAAAAAAATATTTTGACAAAATTTTGGAAGCAATAACACAAGTATAAATAAGTATATTTGAGAGAATACATTAATTTTCTGTTTTATAGCGATAAATCTGCTACAAAAAATTTGTATTTATTATTGTAACACATCATAATATTGTTATTATCTGTTACACTGGACTTTCGAAATTTTGATTTGAATACATAATTTTGGGATTAAGCTTAAATTTTTTGAAACGTAAATAAATAATTAACATTGATCCTATCAGAAAAAATTCAAGAAATAATTTTCACCAACCTATTTATTTTAATAAGCAAAAAAATAAGTATAAGAAATCGAAAAAAACGAACAGTATTTTTTAAGAGAATATTATCTCTTTCCCGTAAATTAATAAATTAAGTAGAAAACTACATTTATTACAATATTATTTTAATCACATCGGAATTGGTACATCTAATTAAAATTTAATCTCAATCTGATTAAAAAAGGCTAATTAGAATTAATAGTAATAAATAAAAATTTAATTACATTTTTAATATTAAAACAATTTGTAAAATTAAAATATAGATGCACACACAGTGCAGTGAAAAGAATGAGTAATCCGTTAAAGGCTTTACAATCTAAAATTGTTCTTTTTTTAAATAATTAAATTCATTATTCTACGTTACCAGATATCTAAAGCTTTTTTTGATATAGGTATATCTTAATATTTTTTTATCTGAATTAAATTTCAATTGTTATCTTTGCCTGATATATAATTGTACCTAATGTTATGTATCATTGTATCTATAATAAATTGTGTGCATTTAAATGTATTCATTTAAGTATACGTAAAATCATAATTACATTTCATTTCATTGTTTTTTTTGCAGATAGGTTGGTGAAATATAGGTAGGTACTTAGGTACGTAATTTGTAGAGGGATAAATTCAGATTAAATGAGATATGAAAGGGATATGCAAGGTATAAAAGATTAATCTTATTTTTATATACTACTAAACACCACGTGAATATAAATGTGGTTTGGATTACTTTAAAATTGTAATAAGCACAGCCATCAAGTCGCGATGGATCCGATAAATTTGTTCCTACACTCTGTTCCGCATACGAGGGAGTCTGAAACAATAAGTAAATAGAAATGGCGTAGATTTGTTTGAGTAATGCTACTCAATGACTCCTAGACTACACCTTCGCACTACTTTACTTTGCCTGCGCCACACCGCGCCACACCGCGCCACACCGCGCCACACCGCGCCACACCGCGCCACACCGCGCCACACCGCGCCACGCCACGTCATGACTCACCATGTAGTGTCGGAAGTAGTATGGTTTAGGAAAAGGCAATTTACAGTAACAGTACCGTACTTAATGCCTTGCGGAACTAATCTTCCATTTCTATATTAAGGAAGAAATTAGAATTTTTTCGATTAAATCAACGCGAGTCAAAATTCTGTTGTTTGTAGATAAAACTAAAAAAGTTATTAAAGACTGCTTAATAGACTCAAAATTTGCTTCCCTATTTTATTTTCTATTAAAGTTACTCTTTCCATCTCAAAAATCGTGATAATTTGAATATAATAATCTATTAATCAATGTTATATTTACTTGGAAACACTTTACTTTTTAAATTTTAATTGTATAACTTTCTAAGTCTACATTTTTTTTCCATAAAAAGGCCCTAAACTACCACCATACTCATAAAGTTTTATATTTTTAGTTCACAAAAATAATAAAAGTGTGATTAAAATATGTACTTAGTTACATTCACCTGTAAATTATTACAAAAATACAGAAAATATAAATAACCTAAAAATAGAATAGTAATAATAATAATACAATTTATTAAACCGAATTGAAAAAAATATTAAAGATTCAGAAAAAGTAATCTAGAAAAATAGAAAGAATTTATTTTAAAAATAGATTGATTTTTAATGACAAATAAGAAACCTATTTCTGTCTACAAACAAACAAGCATAAAGTACAGCGAAACAAAATTATCTGACTTTCTCTTTACACCAACAGTCTACTATCATCCCTAACATTCTAAAACTAGACCTATTCAGTCCCTTCACATACAGTTTCCAAGTAAACATAACATCATAACCAGATCTTTTACCTCTTCGGGGATAGACTCTGCACATAATTTGGATCCATTTCATCTAGATCTCTTCCCTTAGTCTCCGGAACGAAACACACGACGAAGCAAAGACCTCCGACACTTATAGACGCATACAGCCAGAATGCCCCATGTAGACCCAAAGTTTGCTGGAAATCTACAAACGTCTTCACACCAACAAAAGCGCAGAGGTAGCTAAAAGCCGTCGCCATCGCGCTGCCAAACGCCCTGTACTCCAAAGGAAAGAGCTCTCCAATCAACAGCCACGATATCGGGCTCATGCCCAGAGAAAACGCTATCGTAAATACTAGAACACATAACAAAGGAATCCAGTCATTCTGCCCAACAGTCTGATGAAACATCACATTTTGAATTCGCTGATTCCTGTGCACTTCCTCGTAATAGGCGTAACTCCCAAAACCTGCCAGAGCCATCGACATAAGCACTGAACTGACGATCAAGAGAGGAAGACGGCCGACCGTGTCAATCAAAAGTCCTGATAGACAAGAAGCTAGCAACTGCACGAAGGATACAGCAATAGCTGCTCCATGGGGGTTCATGCCGCCGAAAGTTTTGCGAAAAATGGGCACCGCGTAGAAGGAAAACGCGTGCGCGCCAGAGAACCTTTGAAACATCATCAGCCCACACGTAACCAAGATCGGCCCGAGCAGCCGATTAACGGTTCTAACGTCTAAGGAATTGATGAACTGGCTACTGGACATCTGACTCTGCCTCTGACTGAAGTTCTTGCTGGCGAGCACATTGGTCCTTATCGTGGCTAACTCTTGCTCGACGTCAGAGTTGGGGCCGCGTAACCAGAGCAGACTTTTGTAAGCCTCCTCGTCTTTCCCTATGAGCATGAGATAGCTTGGCGTTTCTGGTATGTAGAGCACGGTACAGAAGAGAAGTAGAGGTGCAGCGGATATGCACAGGGCTAGTTGCTGCCAGTCAAGATACGCGCCGATGGTGAAGCTGAACAAAACTCCGAGATGGCCGACTATCTTGAGTACGGCGCTCAAGCAGCCACGAATATCTGGCACTGAGATCTCGCTGATGTATACCTGGAATATAAATAAGTACACTTTTACTGATTGTCATGTGATGTCAATCATTTTGTTAGTTTCGTTTTTTTAGTGTTTATGCATAGTTTTGGGTCTCTATACATCAAATTTCTGGTATACCAAGGAGACGAATGAGCCAATCGTTGATTTCTGATTTAAGATGAAAATAATCGGTATTTTATTAGGAAGAAATCAGAAATTGTAGTTTCCCGTATTAAAAGGTTATACATAGGTAAATACACTATCATAATTTCTTTCGCAAAGAGTTTACTGCAAGTAGACAGCGAGTGCAACTAAGAAGGGTTTTTTTTTCACGACAGGACTACAAAGAAGAGGGGATGGTGATGTAGATTAACGTTCGTGAGACAACACATCAACTAAACTGTACGCGACGGAAACGCATTGTGCTCGCGGTGAAATCGTCGCGAACTCTCGCAATCGCTGCAAGCTCAAATCCCTTTCAGTTCGCTCAAATCATCAGTAGTGTGATAAGGGTTTTAGTTTTATCTCTGAGTGGTTTTCTTAGGCTGACAATGTAAGTGATGTGTGAAAAACAATGCAAAACCGAGCTATTTATTCAAATTTCTAACAACATTTAATAATATATGTAAACTTTCAAAGTTATAAAAAAATTAAGGATAGAAAAAGAAATTTGCCTGAGGATTTTCTAAGAGCGTAAAAGTTTTAATGAGTTCGTTTCCCAAAAAGATAGCACACATCAACTTTCAGTGTTAAACTGAACTTGTTAAATATATTTTCGTAGTCCTATCGAAACTTCGCGAAATTCGTAGCGTTGTAACAAACAAGGTTACGCTAATGAATAATTTTATCGTTAACTTTAAACTTTTCCGTTAAGAATTTCTAAAATTGGAGGCCGTCGTCTTAAAACTTTAAGGTGTCGTCATACAGATGGCGGTAGAAACGCGGTATGAAATTTATTTTAAACTTTGTTCTATTGTGTTGCTATTATTTTAACACCGTATTATCCATTTTGGACATCAATTAGTGCTCAAAATTGACTAATTTCCATGCGATCTTTACTACAACAAAACTCATTGATCCGGAAAACACGCTTAATATATTACCCAAAGCACTAAAATTGTGAGAAGACATAAAGCAATAAGTTACATAACAACCGCGTTCTAGTTTATCTCGCATCTAATATGAAAATACCTTAACAGGCATTCGGGGGAGTTGGGCAAAGTTGGGAACAATCAATTATGTGTAGGGTGAGTCGACGCGAGCGCTGAGAGGGACCGCCCTGAATTCATAACGACGGTTTAAGTTCTTTGTACACGTTAATCAACTAGTGTTAGGGGTAGTCGAACAATAATTGACGTACAATTATTTTATTTTTAAAAACAATTGTGGATGACAGAAAAGGCACAGACTCCAAAGTAAATTATTGCAAAGTATTTGAGCTTCCGTAGAAATCGGTTTAATTTTTTTTTTAATGATTTCTTTTCATTTCTTTTAGTTTTAGTTTAGTATCACTTTTTAGCTTGAAGTTGGTTTTCATTTTTACTTAATTGTGCCCGTTTTGCTGTCACCGTGCATATTTGGAAAAGTTGTAATTTCTGGCAAACTTTAAATATTTAAATACCTACAGTCAAGTTTGTCAAAACGTGTTTAAGTATAAATAAATAAATTACTAGACCAGACAGTCAAACAGTAAAGTACACAGTCAAAAATAATCTAATACTCTATAGTATTTACAGTTAAAACGATATAAATAATATTATGTAAGCTGAGTGTAAAGTTTCCCCGGCGGAGCTTTCAGAGGCAATACAAACCCAGTTGCGTCGTATTAGTAACTTTGTCATATTAAGGACTCATTCACTGGTTCTACTGAAGGAAGGCAAACAGTAAACAGCATAGCGTGTGATAAGAAATAAACTTTTGTATTTTTGCGATTAATGATTTGTCTCACCTTTTTTGGCACGGCCTTAAGGCAAGATTAAAAAAAGTTTAAAAAAAATAAAAAACCAATAAAGACTCGTGGTCATACCAAATTGTCACATCAGTGTGACAAAAAAGTCCCATTTTTTTTACTGATTACCTCTCAATGCTAATGCTTCCTACATCATGATGTACGTGTACGACTTGTGACTTTAATGTACTTGTATAAATATCTATATCTATATATAAAATTTGTGTTTATAATTGTAAAAAGTTAGTGATTTTCGAACAGTTTGTGACAGCTGAATGCCTGATGTTCGTAAGTTATTTTTTTGTATTAAGCTTGAATTTTTGCTTTGTTAGGTTGCTTACTTGTTCGTACTGTATTTCCGAAGCCCTTGGGTAGATCATCATTATTTGTCAATAGGATGAAATTGGGACTACCGCCTTTCGTATAAAAAAATAATCATTTAACCAGGTCCACAAACGGCGGAGATATCAGTGAAAATACATTAAAAAAGTGAAAAATATACAAACAGCTTCATACGTATTCGTCCTCATCCTGTTGAAGTCGATAAAAATAACTGCATGAACGTCAGTCTAAAGGATGGTACAGAATATTTGAATAACGAAACTAATAAAAACGCTGATATTTATTCGCTGAAGATGGGACAATGACCTCAAAGATAAATCGGGAAAACTTTTACTCGGATCATTGTGTACAATCGTATTATGCAAAACATATTATTTGAAATGGACTCTAAACCTAGAGCGTAAGGTTGGAATTACCAAAACACTTTATAATGTCAGCTTTGAAGATGATAATTTGTTTCGTATTATTTTATTAGACTGTAACCTTAATTTTAATAAATGGGTGCCTATTATGTTGTTATTATTGAGGCTAGTACTAAATTTCTTTTAACATTTTTGTAGGGAATCAGTATCAAAACAAAATATTCATAATACCAATAAAATAATTGTGAATTTCTTATGTAATAAATAATGTTTTTTTTAATTGTAAATAGTATACGTAGCTTGCAGGTCACTCGTTAAGGATCATTGTAATGTTGAAACCTATTTTAAACCCCCCCCCCCCCACTTAGATTCGGTCTTTTTACTACAAAACGTTCCTACAACACGTTCTTCCCCCCTTCGACTTAGGACTTCATTGAAAGGCGACAGGGCTTCTTTGGTTACATATCTCTATGCATATCGGCCTTGTGCGCAGGCCTCATAATTATTTTGCCATCAAAAATGAACGCGTACAAACACAATTCCAATTCCAAAATTGTTATTAGCTGAAGCCAAAACTGAACTTCAGTTACATCAGCGTTCGCCAGTTGTCGAACAAAAGCAATTATTTTGACCACCGCTGTTGCAAATCGTCGAAATTCGAAGTTACATTTAATGGCACATTATTCTTCGAACTTATCCATTTGGATTACGTAGCGAATTGTAATGTAAGCGTAATTAATTCCGGAACTGTCAATACTTTTTTATAAAAACAATTTATTGCAGACTAGCTTATGCCCACGAATCTTTCGAGACTTTCATAATTAATTTTACCAAGGTTTAACGTCGTCCCATATAAACATTGCACTTCCTTCAGTTCAGTTCCTTCTTATCGGATGCCTACGTCATACAAAGAACACACCCTCCAAGTTATTTAAGGACAAAGCATTTTTTATGTATAAATTAAATATTATATCAGGTTTACCTGCGACAGCATAGTCAGGATCGAGCAGCAGAAACCACCCAGGAAGGCAGTGATGCACATCATCCTCACAGACGTGGCCAAGACAGTTAGCAGCCAGGAGATGCTGCAAGGTGCCGCCGCTAGTGACAACACACGGCGACGACCGTGCCTCATTGCAGCACCGCCCGCCATCCCACCGAAGAGTGCTCCTGAAATATTTATAAATTGAACAAGTACTGATACCTGATATTAATTATACTGAAGTCCAAAAATGTCACATCACAGAAGTAACGTCCCTCTTATAACGTAGCGGGCTTCGATTGTCTGCGTAACTTTGGATCAGATCAGAGTATGAAGCTATGGCGCCTCCTGTCTGTCGTCGGGACTATTAGAAGGTTTCCGGGGTCGGAGATTCGGTCAGAGTATGAGCTTTACTCGTCTATCCAGTAACCCAGAGAAGGATGACAGTGTATGTGACAGTCGCCTGGGTCACAAGTAGTCGCTCAGGATGAGCTTTTAGGGATGGCGGGACACCAGTTTGTTCCATTGTAGATCCCGGTATCCTTAAAAGTTGCTGCGCTGAGACCTGATTCCCACGATAGAAGATCCTAGAAGACCTTCAGAAGATGTCCCTACGTTACTGACAAAAAACCCGATAGGGATGCGGTACTTTCTATACTAGAAACACAGCATTCAAACTCTTCTGTACGTTCTCCTAAATAGTCTTCTATTTTAAATTTTTTATTTCACAATTTTTGTTCTGCTTTTCTTGTTGCAAATGAATTATTTCCATAAATGTATTCTTAGCATCATGTACTACGTAGGATCATTCAGTTACTCAATCTTTTAAACCCCATAAAATCGCCCTAATGAGAGTATTACAGGGTTAACAGCGAGTGATAAATAAGGAAGGAACTTTACGACCCCTTTTAATGACGGCATTAAAGGAATCGTTAGAAGCCTTGAACAAGTACTCGTATATTCCTGGATAGAAGCACAACCTCAACTTCGGGTGATGTAAGGAAAAGAAAGTTGACACAGAAATTAGTTTGGACCAACAATTCCTTGAAGCACTCACTATAGTATTCAAGATAGAACATAGGATATAGTAGAGCAAGCTGAGGTCCATGCTGGCTCAGAGGTTCTATGATTTGTTCCATCATCATCAACCTCACATAATCCCACTGGTGGGCACGAGTCTCCTCTCGAATATGAGATGGATTCAGGCCATAAATCACCAGCCTAATGTAGATTGGTCAACTTCACACGTCTTTTGAGAGTTTCGTGAAGAACTTTCAGGCATGCTGGTTTTGGTATGATTTTTGCTTTATCATCGAAGCTGATGAATAGTGAAAGATGAATGACAATTTCTTACGCACATAACTTTGAAAAATCATAGGTACGTGTCTCTTTTATTTCAATTCGGATCCTTGAATTCAAGGCCTATGGCTAGACCAATGGGCTATGACCGTTTTCTTTTAATTTTTATACCCGCTTTTAATTGACTGCTTGGAGCTTAGCAACGTTATGTTGGTATTATTGATGTACATTTATATCTGCTCGGCTGTCTAATGGACAAATGTCGTGACGCATCCACATTAAAAGGGTTTTACGGCTTTGAAACTGATTTAACTGCCATGGTTTTACTGTAGAAGTTTAAATGGATTAACCCAGTAACCCTTTTTACGCGGGGACAAATGACAGTGATGTCAATCGAAAAAGGCTTTGGATATTAAAGAAGCTTAAATGGTTGAACTTTGACCTACCGTTTTGGTGGTTCCGGGTTCGAGGCATGCTTCACTTTTTATTGTATTAATAAGTTTTACACATTTTTGTATTAATATTGTAAACGGCTTAACTTACAGGGAATTAACGGGAATGCCCGACTAGTGACATGAAAACCTCATAGTAGCTCATGAGGAAGGCCCTTATAGCAAACTGCTAAAGTTCTGAAACTAGTTGGGCAGTCCCGAAAAATACTTATAAAAAGTTTTATTAAGCCATTGTCAGTGTCACCTATTCTTTGGTGAATAGGAAACCTGCTTTCCTGAAGTTCCACAAAGCTAGTTAGCCAGCATGCTGCTGGCAGTGCCATTAGTGGGTCGATGATATTGATGAAAGATGCACGTTGATTTGTGCACCGTAATTCAGTCCTGGCAGCTTCTTTGAGGAGTTCCATGGAGAATTGATTTCATAACTTACCAAGGAATGACAGAGAAGCAAGCCAGGACGCCTGCTGGTCTGACAGCTGGAAATCGCGCCTAGTGGCGTTAGCTCCTGGTCCCTGCAGCGATGCTATTGCAGGCGAACTGTATCCCTTGCCAAGCCCAGCTGAGAAGGGCGCTAGGGACACCGCTAGAGCTGCTAACACCTGGAAGGAAGATTGAGATAAGAAGAGATGAAGGAAGAATGATGTAATGGTTACAATGGATTTTAGTGGACATCGCCGTTATTAAATGGTTAGGTCCGCATTATAAAGTTTAAACAGCAATTTAAATTCTTTTAAATTTCTGTTAAATTCATTTAAATTTCTGTTACTGTTTAAATTAATTTAAATTACTGTTACCGGTCTGGGTGTAAGTGGAAATTGTCTTTGTGTGTGTCCATGGCATC
>DWQL01000730.1:0-13682 GCA_018231265.1 Noctuana haematospila | reverse complement strand
GATAGAGATGAATGGAAGAAGAAAACATACTGCGCCGACCCCAAATAATGGGAAAAGGACGGGTGAATGATAATGAGGTATAGTCAACTATGCGTATGCTTTGTAAGTGCAGGTTGGCGAAATTACAAGTTTTTGAAAATTCTCTGTCTTACTTTAATAGGTTATAACACAGCGAAAATAGTCGATATTTAGGTACTATACTTTATCGGTCCCCCGATAACAAAAAAGTTTACCCCGATCACAAAAAAGTTCAAATTCTTATGGGATTTTAAACAGCGCTCCCGTAGGTGTTTTAACTTAATTACGTATAAAATAACTAAACTACTGTATCACAAAAATAAAAATAATTTGAAAACGTTTGTGTTTGGGGTTTCCTTATTAAAGTAACATATAGTTACTAAACCTCGATCAGCAGATCCCCGATCAAGTAACAGGCTGTTAGTTCTCCTTAGAAAATTATTAGGTAGATTATTATAATTAGTCAACTTCCGACATATACCTCCATATGAAATAACAAAATTAAAGACAAACCTGGGCAATTTTATATCTCTTTTTATTGATACTGGAGAATTCCATCGAGCGGTTGGACAGCTGAAGTATTCGGGTGAGGGACTGCCAGCGTATCCAGTATTAGAGGGCATGAACGGTAAAGTGTTACGTAGATAAATTGATTATGTCAGCATCATTATAAGAATTTTACTAATACCTACTATCCCACAATTGAGCACAGGTTTTCTTTCAAACAATATGAAAGCAGGGAATGGTCAGAGTTGGTGTATTCCTACGCCAAGTCATCGAGAATTCTCAGGCATGAAAAGTTACCTTACTATGTTATAGGTACTTATAACCTAACTGCTTAGTTAACGAAGAGCAAGAAATATATAATTTTTAATATTAAGTTTTATATTCTGTATAACCTCAGGTTCAGTCAATTACAGCCATTTGTTATATTCTAATGTTTTATTGACGTTGTATGACAAAATGGTCATCGTTAAATGCCTAAATTTATGCCTCTTCTATCGTTGAAAATAACGCGCCTTTATTATCCATCACAAATTTCATGGTACAAGTATATATAACAATTTTTAAATTCTTACCTGGACAGTCTACTGGCTTCCTGTTCAACTTTGGAGGGCTGTCCTCGGATGATGGCTGGGACCAAGGTAAAGCCAGGTGGCGGCTGGTACTCGTTGGGTACCCGCTGTATCTCATTCAGCTTAATGCCTCCCTTGTTACGCCTGAGATTCTTGTGCACCTCTTGGTTTTTCTGATGGACCTGAAAATTGTGTAAAATTTTGTTAGATTAATTTAAAAACGTAAAAGTTAAGTTAACTAGTCGACAATAATCATAAGACAGAGATTATGAAATTGCAAATGATGTACACTCTGTGCTAAATGCAGAATACAGACAACATTTACTACAACAATATAATGTGCATACGCATATACATAATAACAGTCTATTTTACATTTTATGTAAACACATTCCTGCGTAGCTACCCATAAATATCTTACCATATCATGTAGATAAGGCATAGCTATCGATACGCTTGAAATTATTGCCACAACGGCATTGCTAAATTTTATGTATCGATTATTATGTGTCTACACAAGCCTAGCATCTTTAGCCGTAAAATAGCGTTGCAGCGAATTACCACGTTGGCACAGTGTTGGAGATGCGTATTCAGGATGCAGCGCTAACTGTTCTTTAGTAATTCCTACCCCTTTCCCAAAATCCTTACTTTTATTACCTGGTCAGCGAACGTTTGTAGCTGCGCGGCGCGCTCGTGCACGGAGTATTGCTGCATCCGCTGCGGCGTGGGCGGCGGCGAGTGCGCGGGCGGCGGCGGCGCGCATCCCTTCGCCCATTTGCGCCGCGCTGTGTACCCGCGGTAATCTGCCGTTCACAAAAGCTGTCAGTTAGATATGTTTTATATAATTGTAATTATAAAATGATTTTTTAAAAACCGCTTATAGACTATAATATAGATAGGCTTCATAATTTATTTTTATGAAATAATGACGACGACAAAAAGATTTGAGAAATCAGTGTTGTTTTTTTTAACATGAATTTCGTACAATATTTGTAGTACTTATTAAAAGTAATAGTTTTCTTTAAATTTTAAACCTCAGTAATCGAAGTCCGATATGTAATGGAAAAAAATGCTTAGTAATATACTTAAAACAGTAACGCAAATCAATAGAATAAATTAAATTAAACCAGCGCTTGCTATTTATGTGTATAGTATCCGTATCGTGAGGTTGTGGCGTGACTAACCGTAATCACGGTTCATTAAACTTTTAGAAATATCAGTTAAGTGAATGGAAATTGGACTTCCCGTTGCATTTATACCAGTTTTTATATATGACTCTATTAAGCCAATGACAAATTAGATAGATATATTTCTCTCAAAATTTATAACAAAACTGAAGATTTTATTGATTTAGTTACATAGTATTAGATAGTATTGTTTCTTTAACTTACAAGTATATTACCAACATAAAGTATGTATTTTAATAAGTACCTACAAATACATAAATAGATATTCTCAATTTTACTAGAAAATAAGAACAAATTATAAAACCCAATAGCTCTTCGCCTATACATTGTTATGTTGACGCTAAAGGAATACCTTTAAATAATTTTTAGTAACAAATGTTTTCATTTGCTGACAACGCTTTTAATAAAAAAAAACTTACGGCTTTGTATAATAACAGCAGCCTTATTAGAATCAATGTTCTCTTTGTTGCTCATGTTCGTCTCGTTGGAGTCATCTGAGGTCATCCTTCTCATTACCTTTGCTTTCATCATAGCTTTGTTTTTATTTGGAGCACCTGAAAATAATATAAAATGATTTACTGCAAAGTGTAGTCTTACTAGTTCGACTCAAAATTCTTAACATAAATTGTATTTTCAATTTTACTAAGCAGTAATATAATGTTTATGTAGAAAAATATCAATCTGATAATTAATCGTTACCATACAGAAAACTTAGAAATTCATTGTATTTTTATGTTATGTGCTGATATTAATATATGTTGGCCCATAACTTACCAGCTTTTTGATGTGTTCTTTCTTGTTCCATCTGTTCTCGTTGGAACTCCCTTGCGAGTTGCTTCTGTCTTTCCTGAAGCCGTTTTCTGGTCAACCATCCCCTGACGTGTTTCTGTAGAGTCAGTACTGATATCGCCATCTGAACACGTAACCGTTGGTATAGTCGACGCGCAAGCCATCCTCGAATGTACGCCTGCACTGTCACCACTTTCTTTACCTGAAATATCATTCAAAAATTTATGGTTAATGAAAAGTAAAAATAAAACTATATATACATTTTTTTAAAGTAAAAATTGAATACCAATATATGTTATTATATAAAGTTAATTGTCTGATCAGATCCAGATAATCCACGCACCGTACATTAAGAGGAAAATATAGAGTTAAGTAAAAAATAATAATAATTACTTGTTCCTCATAAATCCTAGCAAGTACTTCAACATGGTAGTACTTTAGAAATACTTTAGACTTGCCAAGTGCCCAACCGTCCATTTTCAGTCTTAATAACAGAAGGCGACATGAGTCACGGTTCTGCTTTATTTCTTCGTTGAAGTTGAAGGCTAAGAAACCATATCTGAAAATATATTATTTGCACTTGATCTTTGACAATAGAGAAAGAAGGGATATTATTAAGATTCAGATATGTAGGTACATCTACTGCTGAAAGTTACCATTGGCAAATTATGTTTGACAATTAATAAAATATCAATAATAACAATAATATTCATCACTATCCAATCATTATTATCAATATCAATTTACTAGTACCTAAATATTTTTAAGAAACTGTTACCGTTTAAGAAACTCCTCAAACGTTAGTCGATGTGAAAATCCATTTTGCCTTATTCTGATAGTTTCAAGAACACCCGTGTATCTGAGTTGTTTTAGGATTTTCGCAGAGTCGAAATGTCTTGGCGATCGGGAATCGTTCGGTTTGAGGCATCTCACGAACTGAGGCGTTCCGCTGACCATCTTCTGAAGTAACTCCATTAGGGAATATCGGAAGTACGTCGCCACAGTCTGCTGTGCTCGCGACTGAGACGCTAAACCTCGACTGTTAAAACGATCCTGGAAGAACGTAATAGTTAATAAATATACTGTTCAACTGTTGAGAACATTGAAGTTCGTAAATTTGAAAAATGTATTTATTCGCAAGTACCTTTAAGTACCTTTAAAAAATACATTTTGTTCATACAATTTTTAAATCCTCTAGTGCAGTGATTTTAGATCATTATACCGAACTATACATACATACATGTCATACATACAAGCTTTTAAATATATGTATAATATTGTTAAAAGTTGTTACAAAGAAAATGTACAAATATTTACCCGAACATCGCCAGTCGTTGGGCTTTCTAAGCTTCTTGTATCGACGTCTCCCGGTAGCGGTGAATATAGATTGCCAGTCTTTGTTATTGGACATTGGAACAAAAATCGGATAATGTCGTACTGGCTCTGACGCATCAACTGAACAACCTCAGGTGGCAGGAAGTTACGGTTCTTTTCAAGAAAACCGTCAGCTTGGTATACCACTCGACCAGCAAAATGATGAATTGCAAAGCATAAGGCGTCCGATTTTGGACGAACGTAGTATTTACTTTTTATGTTACCGTGGAACTTTTCTGGAATTTTAAGCTTATTATTTAGATGTATTATAAGTAGTTTTATTTAATTGAACCCTAATCTTATGTTAGAATAGTCAGATTTAAGAAAAATAAAATTTAAATAGTTATTAGTAGAAATTGACCAAATTTTCAATGGTCAACTATATTTTTTTCTGGCAAAGAGATAAACATACAAACCTAACTAGAGTTTAAAATTCAATTTACCACTTCTTACTTACCAATTAAACTTCTATCATTAGAACGTGGGAATCGACTTTCTTCATCAAGTAGCGCTAATAAACCCATTGGCCTTGAGAGCAACATGTCTAACACTGGTCTATTATCAGAGAACTCTACAAGGTCTACTGGCACTCCCTCGGCCATATATTCCTGTTGTTCCCACGTGAATATGTGCTGATTAAAGTAGTACTGGATTTGTTCATTTGCGATGTTAATACATAATTGTTCAAATGAGTTTCTGGTGAAGTTTTCAAAGCCAAATATATCCAGTATACCGATGGAGAGATGCTCATTTCTGAAAAAGTTAACAGAACGTTTACAACAGATTACAACGTTTACGACATCGAAGATTAGGTCAATACGTATGACGTAAAATGTAAAGTTAGGTGTAAACGTACTGATTTAGTTTATTTTGACACAGCAGCGCATTGATCCTTTCGACAATTCTGTCAAATGCTCTGGCGTAAAGACCCCGAGCGGTGGCATCTCTTGCTACAGCGGCTTCCGTAGGTGAACTGTGTCTTGCTATTGTTTCTCCTCTCGCTACGACACTGCTACTAGTAAGACATTCTCGAAGATCTGATGTTTCTACTCCAAGGAGACATGACGCTAAAAAAAATTCATTACATCATAAATAAATTCTTCTAGATTCTTAAAGATATTATTATCACTCTAAAAATTCCAAAATGTAACCTCTATGTAAAGGTGCAGTGTCAATAATTGTAGCTTTATTGTCAGTATTATAGTCTCCTGCCGTTTCACCGAATTCAATATCACCAAGATGCATAATGGCCGCCAACATTTTGTAAATAATTTGTACCTCATCTTCTTGAAATCCAACGACCTGTAAATAAGATAAATATAAATGTGTCAATTTAAATAACTTGCCATCTAATGGAATAAAAATAAATCTGAAAGATATGATCTTCCATTCAAGCTATTTAGGAAAAAATACAAAATTATATCTTAATCACCTTAAACGCCTGATTAAGTTGTCGCCATCGATGTACATTATGCTCTCGATGAGTCACTGAGAGAGGTTGCAGATAGCGGTGCCTGGACTTTAATTGCTCGTCAAGATAAAATTTCCTCCAGCGACCTTCACTCTCTAAGCCATCGTATAGGTAGTAAAATACGTGAAAATTACTTTCACCTCTGAAATGAGATAAATACTATGTATAAAAATCAGCTCTAATAATTTTTTCATCATTATTAAAAATAATACCACCCTTTACCACACTTTACTTACAATGCTTGATGCACTACTCTAGATTGTTCTAAAAGGTAGACAGATATCCGTGCCCCCGATATTCGCCCTGCTCTCATCATTGATAAATCAAGATATTTCCCAAAACGTGAACTATTTGCATTGATCCCAGTCCGGGCATTGCCAAAGGATTCCATTATTGGATTTACTTGCAAGATTTTTTCCTCCAAGTTACCGTTTTGTGTCTGTTAAGAAAAAAAAAATATCTCTTAACTGTTTGAGCAATCAACGTGACAATAATGTGCAAAAATAATTTACCACACCTTCGATAAAAATACGAGTTGTTTCAACAAAAGGTTGGCAGATTCAGTTTTCCCGGCTCCACTTTCACCCGATATAACAATAGCTTGGTGTTGCTTTTGATGCATTAGTGCTTGGTGTGCCGCATCGGCCACAGCGTAAATATGTGGTGGGTTGTCGGAGCGGCAACGGCCTTGATATATTTGTTGAGTCTGAAAATTTACCAACGATATAACGACTACCGTATATTAATACGAAAATTAAAAAATACACTAATAAACAACTGAATATTTACTTTTGTGGTGTAAATACCAATATCTGTAAAAGGATTAACTGCGACCAGAATATCACCAATATATGTGTAAATTTGATTTTGGTTATATCTCTTTTGCAATTGTTCAACGATTGCATCCTCAGTAAGCACTTCTAGCGTCGCTAAATCATCAGTGTACATTTTCTCTGGCCTCGCTTTTCTGTGGGATTTTAGCTTTCCCCGTTTAGTTGTAGCTTCGGGTGCTCTGCATCCACGTCCTTCGGCTCTTTGTCGTTTTATCTCTGCTTGAAGCTCTCTGCGAATCTAATGTGAATAGTTTTAATGAATTTACTTCCTTTTTTAGTAAGGCCTCCTTACATCAAATGAAACTTTAACGACTTACCTTCTCTTCGAAAGTACTAACAGCTAACAGCAAAGGATGTTCTAAGAGCTCTCTCGCAAATGGCCTTTCATTCATATCTTTTACTAAACACGAAGCGATAAAGTTTGAGAGTTGTGACGAAAATATCTCCGGGTGAGACAAATTAGGTGGAGGATTTCGGGGGATTTGAAATAATGCTCTCATTGGATGAAGCCCAGACAGCGGTGGCTCTCCTTCCGCCAGTTCTATTGCTGTTATGCCAACTGACCATACATCGCAACGACAGTCGTAAGATTGATCCAGTTGCTGTTCGCATGCTATTACCTATAATTAAAAGTACTTTTTAAGAATATTATACTCTCATAAAAATAAAGACACATAGTTAAATCATCAAAAATACTTGCTTCCGGCGCCATCCAATAAGGCGTACCGACTGACGTATTTCTTCTAGCGGCTGTCGCTGCTAAATGTGACGACACTCCAAAATCTACCAGTTTCACTTCTCCGTCCTCGGTCAAAAGAATGTTATGCCCTTTTACGTCACGATGCATGCACCGATGCGCGTGAAGATGAGTCAGGGCCCTCACGGTACCCCTTAGTACGTAAGCAAGCTGTGGCTCTGTAAGGTTATTCCCACGGGCTCGAAGCCCAGCACCTAAGTCTGTTACTGATCCACCTGTACAAAGCTGAAAACAAAACAAATAAAGATTTCATATTATTTAAATATATTAGAAATAGTGCTATATTTAACTTCATTAAAATTCGTTTGGCTCACTAACCTCCATAACGAACCATATTTGATCATCGTCGGACGATAGACCACGTTTCAAAAAGAGACCAAAGAATTCTGGAATATTCGGATGACTTGATAAATCCCGAAAAACCAAAAATTCCTCTTCTATTTCTTCGATATTCTCGGCGATGTTCTCCAAAATCTGAAATGAGGTGGGCCAGACTAAACACTTGATATCTTATTAAGGCTATTGCGATATCTTAAAGGTAAGTAAAAAGGTATCTAGTGTGTAGGTGCTCTAATTTACTGATAAAATAAAACGATGCTAATTGTACAATTTCACTTAGCATTTTCCTTCGACCTATCATTATAATGCATGAAGTTACCAAGCTTGTCTCACCTTTTTAACCGACTTTTCTCTCTCTGTTCCGTGCTCCAGCTAATTCAAATAATTTAGTTAATAGCTAATAGTCTGATTAAAAAAATTTAAATTAATTTAAATGCCTGTCATAAAGTACCTATACATAGAATCACCGGCACGATAGAGAGGCAACATCATAGTGGCGTATTGTATTGTAACCTTGACATGGATGTACTTTTAGTTAACCATTGAAATGCACGTTTACGCAATCTCGTAAAACTTTACACACAAACGGTTCTACTTGTTACTATCTATCGTTTGATTAAAATATTACCTTACAAATAAAATTCTATATAAAATATACCTATCATAAAAAAAAACTTCGTTAAAGTTATCAATAACTTAAAATATAAAAATATTCCAAGCGGACATCATAACGAATATGATTGACTACTGAGTTACGAGTAAGCCTACACAGGTCGAGGTGTCTTTATTAATCTGCATTTAGAGATCTTCTATCAAGAAATTGAATATTCATGAAGAAAAGTTAACAGCTATCAGTTCATTAAGATAAACGCATTAAATAGGCTGAGGCTATATTAATAAAATGTTTAAATCGTTGTTTCATTATGGAAGAATCTACATCTTTATTTTAATTTTATTGTCTTTACCCACATACTCGTGGATAAGCAAAAGTTCTTACTTTTATTAAAAGTTAGTCATTAATACAGAACACAAGATTTATTATTAAAATGAAAAGCGATGCGTTTATGAGCCGAACGTGTTATTTCCCTGTACACCCACTTTAGACATGATTAAATATGTGGTAATTATAAAGAAAATAAAAAAAATTTAAACCAAACCTTTTTTTAACCTAATTCTTTACTTTATTATTAAGGACATTATACGTCATCCATTTACATAGCTTCCTAAGATGTGCACTTGGGGCCGAAGGGAATATGAGCAATGGGCATTCCCCTTTACAAGTTGGTAAATGTATGCGAAAATAACATCTGTTACCTTAACAGCAACTCGTCTGCCGGTCTTCTTATCCCGAGCGGAGTAGACCTCTCCATACGTGCCCTCGCCTATGAGGTCTTGCAGCGTAAACCTGTCGCGGGGGTCGGCCGCGCGGTCCAGCTCCACGTGCTGCGACAGCCCCCGGTACGCCATGTCGCTACGCATGGCTCACTCGCCTTCGGATAACATCTGCAACATTTGATTATAGTTATACACAGCTCCAGTGACCTAGCTTTTGTTGGTGATTTATGGTCCATGGACGCACGACTCTTTCTGCTAGTTGTGCGGGTTATTCAATTTATGTTGATGATTTTAGAGTGTATCAAGGTCGCCCGGTCGTACGAAAAATAGGTGTTTACAATAATAATTTTAGTTACATGGGATTGTCACGTTATTGTCACATAAAACTACAAAGTCACTTGGTTTTTAATACGCTTTTATTAGCTTCACATGTTGTTCTATATGTATTATATACTGTAGCCCGAATCCGTTCAAAGATTTCCTTACTTTAATGTTTTTTTTATTATATTATAGATATAGGTGTGTAACCAAAGATTTGAAGCTTTGTATGTAACACGCTTACAGTGTCCGAGTATTTGCGTTCCTTCGGGATTGCAAAACTAATGTGATGCTGGGTCGCTAGCAGTATTTTGCGAGAGCAGTTACCTGATCCTGTTCTACCGGTTCGTGTCTAAGTTACCTATAGTTGAAATAAGTAAACATTTCAGCCGCAACGCCCACCACTGTGTCTCTCTTATTTGTATCGAAGGAATAATTGTAGGTATAATGAAAATGTTTTAATAATGATTTGTTAGAAAGTGAATATTTTTGCAAAAGAAAAGAAGTTACGTTACGTCACTATCAAACCTACGCAAGAATAATAAGAAGAAGTATAAATACATACGCAAGAGTAACAATACAAACTTACCTATTTATAAGCAAATGTGTATAAGACATTTTATATTTAAAAAGTTTAAATATTTTTTATTACCTTTTTTATATTTAAATGATCGTACATTATCTCTAATATTTAGTTATATTTGTTTAAGCTTTGGACGCTTATTACTCAATAGGAGTTACTGCACTTGCTGCCATCGTTATACAGCGATTTACTTTGGAAAATTAAACGACTTTGAATCAAATTACGCAAACATGCTAAACGTAATTTATAATTACTTACAATTATTAAATTTGAAACACGACATTTACCCATTACCTGTAATAAATTTCAATATTTGGAGAGGCATTATACGACGATCGCGTACGATAAACGTATCGCTGTTTTAATTAACACTAGTAATGCGAATTATGACAAAAAATGCATTGGAATCATCACGTAAATCCGTTCACGTGTCCGGTTAAATTCAAGTCATTGTACCGTGTGACAGTTAAATATAGGTACTACGTGAATTTTAATATGAAGTTAAAGACGGCTTTCCGAAAAACATGAGCTGACTTAAAAAGAGCCTCAAAATTCAGTGACTAACTCCAAATTCAAAGGAAAGCCGACTGGATTCGGCTTGAACGAATCCTTCGTCACTAGTACCTATTTACCTAATCGATGAACTTCTCATAATTTATTGAATTTACCTGCTACTAACGTTTGCAAGAATGCTCTAAGTTTTTTTCACATCACATTAGGAAGTTATTTACTTCGAAACTTTAGTATTCCTTGTTTAAAACTTATGCTATTATGTATTGTGTATTTATTGACTTTTTTATTTAAAAAATTTGATCAATTAGTTAGTGATTAATTAATTTAATACGAGTACCTACTATAACATGAAGCTATATTGAATCTATTTTGATCACAGTACAATAAAAAACCTTTCTTTTCATTCCAAGATTTTTATCACAATGAAATTAAAATAAGACTCAAAAGGAAAATAAAAAAACTAGGTTAATTGTTTGAATAAATTTTAAATAAAATTTCCTTTATGTTAAGACAATTCAGCTATGTTTTTAAACAAAAATAGCGTATACATTTGCGTGGGCCTCTTCCTGTGCTACAATGCGTTAAAATGCATCACAGTACCGTTTAAGGAGTGTCCGTTGTCGGCCAAAATGGCAACTGGTAAAATATGGAATTCATAAATAGCTTCTTTATACCGTTGCATGCGGTCATATGTGCTGCGTGCACGCAAAGTGTAGACGATAAAGCGATGTCGCCATCAATATAGGCATAGGTACGACGACTACGAGACAATTCGTCATCATAATTCATAATAAGTATAAAACATTGTAAGTAAAACCAAAGGCAATGAAACTGTAAATAATGTAAATATAAACGGATTGACAACCCGTGTGGTGTTGTGTTACCATGCCGATTAGACAATCGGAAGGTACTGGGTTCGATTTCCAATGAGGCAGCAGTTCAAATGATTAATTTTCCTTTTTACCCACGACACAGAGAATTCCACTAGGGTAAACCCTCACAGGTTTTTGCAAATAGCGCTTAGGTAATATACACAATCCTCTACTTATTATAATTCTAAAATTAAGAAACCTTGCTGAATAAATACAATATAGTAGACCATTTAGTCTTAGAAATAATCATTTTTCCTTAATAAACATGGTCTGCGCCCACGCTACATAACATAATATATAAACAGGGTTAGACAAATATAATGAAGATCAAAACGATTGGTAAATATTGAATACATTCGTTACGTAACACAAACACTTTATGCCTGCTTTACAAATGTATTTATTTACTGTTCAATAACAGCTATATCGGAATGTCCGAACTGCTTTCCATGGTCTCTATGTAAGTACAAGGCCGTAGGATTAAGAATAGCAATGATAAGTGAGTTTGTTTTGCCCAACGTCAGTTCTGTTTCGAGATAGAATCTATACCTTCTATAATAAATGGTTTGACATAATGCGCATGAGTTGCTAATATTTGAACTGCAGTTCATCTAATATCGTAACAGTGTTATGTGATCATTTCGGTAATGTCACTTTTAAGAACATGCTTTGGTAACCCCTCCTCATCGTCGGTGCGATACAATTACGAGTATGTGGGTAAGTAATTTATTACGCGTCACTTATGCAAGCATCAATTACTTTAATTGTGTAGATGAATTACTTTTAGCAAGAAAGTTTAGCGCAAATTGATTACTTAATGATGAGTGACTGCTCTTTTTAATTTTAATCGTCACCCTATACGAAGACATGACTAAGTATTAATATAGCATGATCCTCCCGGACTTTATCCTAATATTTTAAACGCGAAAGTTTGTAAGTATGGATGGATGTTTGTTACTCTTTCACGTAAGAACTACTGAATGGATTTTAATGAAACTTTACAATAATATAACTTATATGTACATCAGAATAACACATAGGCTACAATTTATAAAGATATTGTGTGAATTGCTCGAAATACTAATCCTGCGCAGACGAAGTCGCGGGCACCAACTAGTTATACATAAGTACTTCTTAACAATTTAGTAGCTAGTAACTAGTCGAATATTCTTACACATAACAAGCTATGTATGCTGTAAAAATTAATCTATTGTTACTATTTAAATTAGGTGTGAACACAGTGAAGTCGTAAACTTGATAACATCATAGCTTCGTTTATTTAGGTGCATTTAAAATCTGTCGACCGTGACTAAAACGGTGCGTGAGACACTTAAGTTTTAAATTAATATTATTATTGCTTTCTTACTATAGTTACTTTAAGAAATCATTTACGAATACAAGTAAAGTAAGTGAATTGTTTGGTTGGAGCAAAGACAAAGACGTTCACCTTGATATCGTCACATGACACTAAACAACTAGTGTGTCGTTCCGCCAATCGAAAGGACCTGGATTCGATTCCCAGAAAGGCTTAGATTTCTATTCCCAGTCTGAGTGTTTATGTAATAACTGTCTTTAAGATTGTCTATGGTACCAAAAACAAAGCGAATTTTAGACGGGCTATAGGTAAGTGTGAAGCTTTAATAAGAAAAACGTTAAAAATTAACGTAATAGTCACATTAAAATGTTTTCATGCAAAAATACACTGGTGATCAACACAGCGCATCGCCCGGCAGAGTCTGCTACTGAAGGTGACACTTTCACTGCTCAGATTTGTACACAAAAAATGGTTATAATTTCATTTGCTCGTGTTTTACATAAATAATATTCCGTTTGTTTTACTTATTACTGTTGTTGCCTATTATTAAAACATATTTTCAATACATAATATAATTAACAATAATGCAATAATAAAAATAATAAACAATACCGCGAGATCTCGCCAATTTCAAGATTTTAGTTACTTAGAGAAGTTTACTCTTGCCAATAATCACAATAACTACATAGAAACAAAAAGTCACTTTCCTTGTGTCTATATCCCTATGTAATTTTAATTTTAATAGATAGAGTGATTGAAGAGGAATGTTTAAATGTTTAAACGTTCACAGTATTTCTGTAGTCACCATTCGAAGGGTCCCGGGTGCGATTCCCGGCGGTGCAGAAATTTAAATGATGAATTTATATTTCTGTTCTCGGTCTGGGTGTTTGTGTATTTGTCTT
>DWQL01000729.1:0-13683 GCA_018231265.1 Noctuana haematospila | reverse complement strand
AAGGCAAGTAAGCAGTCGCGAATTTTCAAAGAGTAGAGTCGGTTTTATTAAAATGTCGAGTTCAGGAGTGAACTATCTTTTAACATAATCTACCTGTCCTGAACTTACGGCGGTAATATATTTTTGTCCAAATGACTATTTAGTACACATTTCACAATAAATCCTTATGTCGTTTATGATTTTTGTACGAAAACTATGAGCGTGCCGCAGACTACGCGTCATGCTGTCTCACCGGTCACGAATAGTGTGACAAAGAAACAGAATCAACTGTGACTAATGAAAGAGCATTCGTTGATTAACCCGTCCCTGTCGTACAGCCACGTTGTCAATGTAGTAAAGAAGCATATGCACAATGCTAGAGAATGGTCTTACTTGAAGACTAGTTAATAATAATTTTATTGTAAGTACGGCCTAGCTTCCAGACTTAAATAAGTAGTTATAGGCCCACAAATTGAATTGTAAGGCTTATAAATTTATATATTTTTTTAAATCAATACAAACTTTTATTTGATGTGCTTACAATTATTTTTTATAAATATTTTAAAAAAATCGGAAGCCTAACTTAATGCTATTTTTTTAAATATTAATAAGTTTCGGCTGGGCGTTGCCAGTTAGTGAGTGAATCGGTAGGTACATGTCTTTTTACATTTTTAATTAAAAAAAAATTTAATTTTGTTGAACACATTCAAATCAACAAAACAATAAAATATTCTATTACTATAAACGACACATACATCTATACCTAATGGACGGTGCATAAGTAACCGAGCTGTCTACCACCATCATTAATTGACCGTTTCATCGCTGCAATGTTTCATTAATATTCAAATCTAATTCCAGCGTATAAACGCGTATGAACACACTTGCAACGAACAGTGAACGAGTGACCAGAATTAATCGATTCTAATTACATTGATATTAATGTCACACTCTGTTCACCGTTATAAGAAATTCCACTCAAACATGACTCAATAAAATTAGCATGATAATGCTCAAATATCGCTCCATATAAAAACCGTTTTAAAGCCCGTAAATTTTTATAACGCTCTCGCATGACACTTATACATTATGGCCCTAATCGTTTTAAGAAATTATATGTTTATAACAAATGTTTGAAACGGATAGCTCCAGTTCCATAATATGGAAATGAAGATCCTTGTGTCACGTAAACATTACTATTACGAGTATATCGCTAATAACTTAACTAGATTTGCATACCGTATTCTAGTGAAATGCGCAGTTTGAACGTGGAAAAAGTTTTAACTTATGTTAAACTATTCAATTCTATAAATTGCTCCTGTACATGTTCTTAATTTAAATAAAAATTTTAAATGTTTTTACACAAATAATTTTTTTTACAAATTGGATTTATCTCAAGTATTTCTATACATCTCCTTTTATTTAATGCTTTAGTTTTTTCTTTTACATTTTACAATTAAAAAATAACAATTTTGACGTTGTATGTATTTTATTAAAACAAGTTATTCTTTTCCTCTTACTTTAATTAAGTAAATTTAACGGGTTAGTAATAATTCTGACATTTCATACTTATAGGCTACGACACATGGGTTTAAAATTCAACATTATCGTTAAGGTTACGGTGCCTATACACAAGGCTGCAATAAAGAGCTTAAAATTTTGTCATATCGAGTTACAAATCCAGGCAAATGTGTTTCGGGATTGTGTTACTGTATCTCATTGTCGTGTGTGGCAGCCATAAAAGTTTCTGATTTGCATAAACACAGCATCTAATTCGATGTCATAAGTAACGTATTAATCAAACGACTTTTTTAACCTCGGTAAATTACTCGATCCCTCGATTAAAATATAAACGTTAATCGGAGATACGAAATCTTGTTTATACTACTTAATTTACATTAATTCATAATTAAAACCGTTTGGGTCGTTTTGGGTGGAACTTGGATTGGTGGAGTATAGTTGATTCATCGATTGATGAGCTGTGATTTATGTTTGACGCCGGCGCAGGCGCCGCATTGCGGTAAACATTAGATTTCAATTTTTGGTTTTCGAAAATTGAAAGGTAAGGTATTATGGGTGTTTCCGAACATTGCGTAAATGAAAGATGCGCGTGTAATGTCATTTTTGATTTTTTTTTACACCACGTATCTCTAAGTTATCCTTCAAAGCCGCCAACGCATTGTTGACTGCCCTGGTGTTGCTCATGTTCATAGGTGGCGATGATCATTTGTTAGGATTATCCATTATTAATTGAATAAAAAGAAATTCTTTTTATTCAATTAAAATACTGTGTGCTTTGTCGATTTCTAATCATTTGCTCGTCGTGTGGAGGATTTAAAAGTCGTTATCTCTATTGCGTAGGTGATACAAGAATCTAAGACAATAAAAATTCTAAACGAGAATCGAACTCTCGTAAGGCATTAACGGACCATTAATTAGCAGATTTCTTAAATCAATAAATGCCTCATTCTTTTATATGGTGATTATTAACGTCGTTGTCGATAAGTCTATTATTATAAATTATCTAATTTAATTCCGTTTTGTTGTTTTCGAGACGCGACTATTGTTTTAAATATTAATAAAGGCCTTTTTTTCTATCTATAGGCATCTAAATTATCTATCAACGGGTAATTTATACGCGTTTCGTTAGTTCAAATTGTTTATGGGTAGACGTTCTTTTTTTTCATAAAAAGAAAGCTAGTCTTTGTTATGCTAAATTGAGAACACTCTTGAATTTCAATAGAAAAAAACTTTAAGGAACGGTTTACTTTAGCTTTTCTAAGGTATCAAGAATTAGTAATTAGGTAATAAGAACAAGAAAGGTAAATTTTTTATTATAAAAAATATAACTGTTACGTAACAAATTTTTTTTCATTTCAAAAATATTTAGGTAGGTATTATAGAATTTTACAGCAGAACTTCATTAAAAATACAAAATATACGAGTAGGTAAATCTACTACTACTCCTATATAACAGACAAAAATTTAAGTTTCGTCATAATTATATCTTTTTGAGATCTTCCATTGACATTTACATGTCTCCGTAGTACATATTTTTATTATAAATCCATGTCAGCCATATTGGAAATCCGATAAAATAACAATTAAGGCAACATTAATAGCCGATACAATGGTCGCTTGCGCCCGCGTCCCTCTGATAAATGACCCGACTACGGCGCGAGTATTTGATTTATAACATTATTTGAACAGAAAAGAAAGAAAGAAGTAAAAAAGATCAAGTACTGGAATGTTATCACTTCGGTTGGTTCCGTATTATAAAATAGACGAAACTTTAGTTTAAGAAAATGGTTTTCCGTAACTTTATTAATTTATTAATAATATGTTTTAGAGTTACACCGTATCACACACTTTATTCACTGAGTCACCGGTTGCCTTCAACCTTTTTTATGTCCCACTGCTGGGCACGGGTCTCTCCCCACAACCGGGGAAGGCCTGGAGGATTGCGGATTGGATTCACCGGTTACCTGATGTTAAGTGGACACTGCACGGCAACACATGCATCCAACCCGAAATATCAGAGGTCTTATCTGAGGTCGTGAATGGATGTGCCTACTAATGACGTTGAAGCAAGATTGAAGAAACTTTATGTAGATTATAATTAGAATCATTGGTAACATGTCATCTCCTTATAAAAGTTACGGAACCCTAAAAAGACTTGTTTATTCAAACGTAATCGATCCAAAGATCGCTCAGAATGCTCGCGTCTAATTATTACGAGAGACGACCATTGTGTTACAGATTTTAGAACAGTGTACGACTGTTTGAAATTCTTTCACGTTAACATTCGATTGACTTAACGTTTATTGAGCACGAAATTGGTGTCGAAAATACGTTTTTCGGTTAGAATTGTTTTTTTTATAGAATCTTATTAAGTGTTGGGGAATGACAAAGAATTTTGTTGTTGTGTTCGAATACTGGTAGTGGTATATAGAGAATTACTAATTATTCGTTTGGCCACTTGTATACATAATAAGAAGGAGTCATCTGTTCAGCCTTTGAATGTACTTATATGTTTGTTCTTCTGTGATATTGCGGAGAGCAAATGCGTTGGCCGATTTTGATAATTCTTCAATTTGTACTGTCAATCGTCAATCGATTATTTTAAATTATGAATTGTCAGTAATCAAACTTCATGGTGACAACCGGCCGGAAAAAGATTCATAGATTTTTTTATTACCCACCCCTTCCACGCAGACGGAATCGCGGTAAGAAAAAAGAAGTAGGTATTAACATATTTGAATATTTCACAAACAATAGGCATACCTACGTACGAACATATATCTATAAATAAAAAAAATTGTAAATACAAGAACATCGCGTTATAATCGAAAATATTCAGAATCTAATGTTGATCTTGTGTAAAGTTAAAAAGGGTTGATGTTCAATTTTATGACCACTATAAATGCCACATAAAAAAGGATGAAGCGTTTTAATTTCTCTCGCCTTAAATGAGGCGGTGTTAATTTTAACTCGTATTCCTTTTAATATTGCATACTAGTATCTTCAAGGGTTTGCTTGCAACTCTACATTCTCTAACTCTACATTTAGATGAAACCATAAATATGTAATGGAAGGTAAATATAATCTGTTTGTTTAAAACAGAAGAGTTATTTAAAAAGCTTAGTTACTATGTTACTATGTTATTTGGCTCAGTAAATCTATGGTAACTATAAAATTAACTTTCAGGTAATATTTTATTTTTAATACAAACAAAGCACGTAACGTAAAGAAACATAGTAGGTATGACGTATAAAATTACTTTATTTTATTTGCTTTGTTTTATAATATTTTTATTTTATTGTGCTTTTTTGTGTTATATATAGGTACTGTGTGCTTTAGATGGAGGTATAAAGCTTTATTTCATTATTTCTTTAATAAAAAAGGCATATGTGTACTATATATTACGTCAGTAACTAATATTACGAATAAATAATATATTATGAACAGAATGACAAGCAAATGTATAGTTTTCATGAGTATGTTTTACACTAATTCCTTGTCATTATAAGAAATTTTATGTTTTTGCTGCATAGCTCACTCTCATAAATATCGGCCGGTTATATTTGTTGGTTTAAGTTTAATGCGTTCTCTACATATTAAACACTCATTTATTTTGTAGCATTTTATTTGAAATAATCTTACGAATGACATTTCGACTTTAATGTGGAGGATGAAGAATAACGTATGCAACCTTTTCTGGTGTCTATGATTGTGTCATAATCGGTTCATAAATAAAATTTATAGAGTGGTCGTTGGTACCATTAATATTTATTTTGTTTTTAGGACTGTTTAAATAAAGTCCATATTCTCTATTGTTGAAATAGGTAGATATACCTACTATTAACAGTATTTTTAAATGAAAAGCGTTTTATTTTAACAATCATAAAAAATGAAAACTTACTTCTTCTTTAAATCGGTTAAAAATATATAACAATATTGTAAAGGACGAGGGGTTGGTCTCAACGTAAACAAGTGTATAAAAGAAGATAAAAATTATATTAAAACGAAACAATAATATGTATAAGCAAAAACAGATCGTAGCAAAAACTGACAACTCTATGACTATGACAACTCGTTCTTTTCTTCATTATCATGTAGATCTATTTGTCGCCAACAAATATAATATTTTGATTTTTATTTTGATATTATTGAAATTTACATTATTTTTACACGTTTGACTCATAACTCGCACGCAGCAATCAAGGTTATTGCCAAAAATTAAAAAAAGAAAACCTCTAATAAAGATAAGCGCTGAAACGAACCTTAATTACTGACAAATTGGTCACTTCGAGAAAAAATATGGTATGGGCTAAGACCCATTAAACTTTTATCTTTATGCGATCCTGCATGTGCAACCTTTTTCTGATTTGCCAATAAGGACGGACATGCCTGCATGTTAGCATACATTTACAAGTCTTGCACACAAACATAGAATGTATAAGTTAATGCTGTAAAAATCCGGCTCACTCTTATACTAATGTGATTTATACAGTAATTGTTTTAAATCTTACATCGACAGATACGATAGAGTCATTATGTTTCCGTTGGTGTTGTAAAACTGTTTTCGCACGGCAGATGCCTATTGTCGAAAACAACATAATTTAAATTACTTCATTAAGAGCCAGTTAGTTTAGTTCAACGATCTATTTATTCTTAGGTATTAGGGTTACGCTGAAAATATATAAATCCTCATAATTTATATATCGGGCAGCCAAATCCATTCAGAGAAGTCTTATATCTCATTGGTCAATATATGTACCACGTGTCTATCTCATTCGTTAATTAACGTGTCACGTGACCGCTGACCAATAGCATTAATAGTTTATAATAGGCCACCTGTTTTACCTACACTGTAAATTACACTGTCAGGTTATCAGCTCACCTGAAGAAAGTATTCTATAATAATACAATTACTTACATAACATTTTTCTTGTTTGCTTGTTCAGAAGATGAACTTTAACTTTATAACACCTGTTTTTGTTTTCACAATAACATAGGTAGGTACCATATCTTTTCGTAGATCAGTTATCTACTTCTTACCGGCCACTAAATACATCTACTGAACCCTTATGCCAATATATTATTTAATATAGATACGTTCTTGTTAATCTTTTTTATGTTATCGTTAAATAAACTGTTCTTGACAGGTCACCGGTGTTATCAGTTTACGAGAGCCTAAAGTTATTTGATTGAATTAACATAACAAAATAACTATTGAAATCTCGGTCTAGGGCAAAGACCTGAATGGTTATGAAATAGAAAACAATATTTTGCAGCTGCTTCGTTAATAATACATATAATTATATATACATTATTATGATTAGCTCCTTACGACATTCTGCTAAGATTTTTTTATTTTTAGCTACATTGCGATTAGAAATACCGATATGATTCTTTATATTATAGCTTTGTTTTTGTGTTCTGACTCCCATTATTGATTTAACTTCACATAAAGTCCTTAGGAATTGTGGAGAACTTTAAAATTAAACAAGGTGAATAATTATTGTAAAAGTTTTTAAAACACGTTGAAAATGTGACCATTGATTTAAATACCTACTTTATTAAGTAATTTTGGTTTGGAATGTTCAAGTAGGTACATCGAAATGAACATATCAATTAAGTGACGTTGGAAGCGGTCTAGGGCCAATGGTCCTGACTAACCCAGGTTCTCTCTAGTACTTAGTGGCAAAAGATCCGTAACTTTACGGATGGCAGTGAAAAATTAAAGCTTCAAAGTTTCATTAAGAAACTAGGTTTCCATTAAAATATTTGATTTATTATTTTTTATATGAAAATATGAATGATTAAATTTAATAAACAGATAGCAATCGAACTGTAGAGTTCATAGAAACTGAAAGCAAATAGAATCTCTACACGAATAACGCCTGTGACCCGACGACGCCACATTCATATATTTACTTTATCTTGTTCAATACACTTAAATACAAATTAATACAAGCGAAGGACCGGACCTTAATGGCGGTCCGCACTGTTTATTTTACACCTCGGTTGGGACACGCGAGGTTTATTTATTTTTAATTTTTTTTATTAGCCAGAATGTACCACGCTTTTAGCGCCTTCAAAAAAGGTGCCTAGAATTTTTTCTCGGAATCAAACGATAATAGATACAGTTTGAAGGTAGATATGTGAATGTAAACATCTATATTGTAACATTTTGATGTGAAACTTTTAAGTGTAACAGCTCTATAATTTATACTGTAACATAATAGTGCTTTACGTGAAACTTAAGGGGTCAAGTTCAAATCCCAAAGGCACGCACCATATCTAGGAAAGAAAAATTGTTTAGGCACCTCCGATAAAATTTACATTTTTATCTCAATTACTTACTTAGGGGATTAAAACCAGCGCTCGGGTTTCGTACTTATTAAAAGTGTCTACTGATTATCGATACGATATTGACATTAATATTCGAAAAATATTATCGAAACACCTCACTGGTCGATAAGAATGTCAGGCCACACGCAGCAGGTCATTAGACACCTCCCCAAGGAAAATAAATTAAACTAAACGAGTATCTCTACCAACAATCTTATTTCGTAATAACAACCTTAATTTCTGAAGATAACTTGTTCACATTTGTTATACATGACCGCTTTTCTTACTTACACTGCTATCGTCAACAGTAAAAAGCGCGCAATGGTTGTTGTTCACTAATTTTGTCGTGCAAAACGTAACCAGAATAAGTAAATCCAGATCAATTAAATGCCATAGGATACAAGTACTATAAGTCAGTTTGAAAGCGAAATCCAAGAAGTAATGACTTCAGCCTCTAGTTTATGGAGGAAAAGAGACGGAAATGCTTTTTATCACACTGTCTCTCTTTCTCCATGGTGGTTATAGCTGTTAGTTTTAATTAAACAGGGCGCAGTGTCTGTTTAATACGTAAGAAGACGTATCTAAATGTTTCTCAATAAATCTTTATAGAGACACTTAATTTTCGGAAATATACGATAAGGCTCAATTTCCTTTGAAATTCTTTAAGAATACCTTTAACAATTTTACACATTACTATAGTTGATACAATTCAAGATAAAATCATATGATCTAAAACACATAGCTACCAAATAATAATCTAAAATCAGAATCAACGAAATTTTATCTTAATTTAACTAATTCGAATAAACAAGATCAATCTAACATTCCCTTACAAAAGATATTAAAGATAAAAGATTAAAAAAAAGGCAAGAAGAATTTTATTGTACCCACCTACTGTTCTAAATACCAAGAACAAACTACTTTAATATTCAAGTACCCTGATAACAATTAAAAATCTATTCAGTATGCGCAAAACGTAATAGACTATGCGTTCACCTGACAGTTTGGAAGTACCTATAAAAAACGTTCGTTATAGCAATTCTGATGCCGGTCAGAAAGAAGGACAAATAAAACGGTCCAGTTGGTAATCGGTGAAGTAGTAAAATGACGCATTTTATTGTTTACATGTCACTTAATTAGACCTGTAAGGACGTGGACGGAAAATGTACGTAGATCATAAAACTTGGATCAGGTGCAACGGTCTAATAAAAAGTGTATATGTAAAGGCGGTGGAGTGGTAGTGATGCACTCGCACATTCTTAGCTGTCACTTGTGCTCACTATCAGGCTTAAGCTGTACTGCATAATTTGTTAATAACTTGTAATTTATACATTTGATTTTAAAGGAGTGCCGAGAGTTTTTTTCCGCCGTCTTTTTTTTCCCGGCCTACCTTAGCCAAAAGGGCGCCTAAAGCCGATGTATCGTATTATTTGACGTTCATCCAATGTATACATGTAGTGTACCTTATGATGAATAAAAATTTTTGAATTTGAATTTGCCACTATGTATATTTATTAATATTTTCTTTACAATAGCCTAAATTTTATAATTAATAATTTCCTGGATCCTGAATCGGAATGTGATTAACATTCTTACAAATCAATTAGTTTGTAAGACAAATAGACGAAGAATTTGTTGCTTAGCGGTTATATTTTAAAGTTACTGTTAAAATAATGGACGGTTGTAGGATGAAAATTTGTCATTACCTCTTTAATAGATCTTTTTTGATAATGAAATGGAGTAATGTTACGATAAAGAAAAAGGTAATAAAAGCAAATTTTAGGTACTCAATGTTTTAATAATAATAATGCTCACAATCTAAATACAGTGTATAGTTTTAGCTACAGAATAAATTAAACATCTGGTAAACTATTCAAGATTAGCTAAGCATATCACTCTTCACATTTTGGGCGTCTAGTGATTAGTGTTCTAATATTAACCGGATCGATTTAAAAATAATTTATCTATCAACAATTTCATTGTTTAAACTTGAAAATTTGTCTGAAGGTATTTCTCTCATGAATTAAAGTAAAATTATTTGTAACAACACTTGTCTAAAACATTTACCTAAATGCAGGTATTTGTTGTTGTCGAAAATTATGCTATTCAGAATTCAGACAATGACTGGCTGTGCTTTATAAGTTAAAACTTTACAATTGTAATAGCTAATTACTTGTTGAAATAGCTTATTCTACTTACACTAAACTTACAGAATAATTCGTAAGTAAATATTGTAGTTATATTCATTTTATACAGTATTTATGTACATAAAATTGTATATACATTTGAAACACCAACAGATCTAGATATGAAACAAAAACCATATCCAAAGGTAAATAAGAAGCAAGTAAGTATTAATACATAAAATTAAACTAATGGTAAACATCACATACAATAGTCGCTAATATTTGCTATTTCACGCCTCAACTTATCGATAAGCATCAAAACTAGTTACAATTAAATGCACCATATAAAATTATTTCCCACATTCCATTACACTTGGCAAGTCTTGCATACTTTGTACGGTAAATCTAATCCATTGTTCATAGAAAATCATATCCACTTATTTTAAATAAAATAACTTCGCTAATTAATTCGTTATCTGTTGCTCAATTTTAACAAACAACAAATCAAATAGGTAACTTCATAAATCAGTGTACCATTTAATCATCGCTTTATAACGGTCAATGACTGAGTTTATTTTAATGATATTTTTTTCATTGTACGTAGTTAATTTGTAGTTACACGCAAACACTTTATAAATTATACGGTAGGTACTAAGTTGTCAAATACGATTTGTGACAAGAGATACTGAGTGAAGATCACATTTTGTTCATACAGAGACTCGACAGTCTCTGCGTGTGTTCTCAGTGACGAGAACGTTGTCAGTGTCCGCCTCGTGGAGGGCTCGGTGTCGCGGCACTAGGGGGACGGCGGGAGGCTGTCGTCGCTCTCGAGGTACGTAACGTAGTTGTCCTCGCCGCCCAGCGCGGCCCGCGGCGGCGGCAGCGAGGGGACGTCGTACCCGTGCATCTGAAAGGAACAGCATGGTGAATGAATGAATGATTGTAATTCATTCGCATCTACCTTTTAAGTGTACCATCAGTTTAAATGAAAATTTTTCATTACAATACTACATATACAAATATGAATAGTTATTGAGTTTACTCAATCCTCTGCTCAAAGGTTGCCTGGAAGAGCTACTTTAGCGATAAGACCGCCTTTTGTGTATTCTTCAAATATTTTTTTAATGTTTTAATTTATATTATATGAGGCACAATGAAGTAATATGATACCCGAATAGAAATTTGTTTGTTATTTAATACTTAAGTTATAAAGCATAGAAAATAATTATACCTATTATAAAATTATAAACCTGTTCACATTATTAAACGATATAATATTTTTATATATAGTTCATATTATTATGTTACTGACTAATTTTCAAAGTTACTGTTAAGTTAATGAACGCACCTGCGATCAACCTCAGAAAGAAGAGGTTTCTGTTTGAGGTTGGTTGCAGGTGTCCACGGGCTGCAGTAGCCATCACGAGGACTGTATGTCCGTTTGCCACTTCATGCAATAAAAAACATTATTATATTGATAAAGATATTGTATATTAATGTTTAAGTGCTAAAATGATTTGCTATAAAAATATGATAAAGCGAAGCCACCTCAAATTCTATATAAATATCTAATTCATATATTATTATAATACAAATCCATAAGATTAAAAAGAATGGTGTGGGCAACGGTGGCACGGTGGTACGGTGGTTGTGGACTGACCTGGTTGACGAGCTGCTGGAAGGCGGCGGAGTGGTGCGGCGCGCGGTCGAGGTCGGCGTGCAGCGCGAAGTCGGACAGCGCCTTCCAGGGCGGCTGGTAGGCCGTCACCTCCAGCGCCAGCGAGCCGCCCGGCTCGTGCCGCACAGGCGAACCCGCTACCAGCGGTACGCCCATCGACATGTAGCCCAGTCGCCGCCCTTCCTGCGCGACCAAACATACATGCAGCCGGACACACACCTCTAAACCTTAATCTATTGGATTCTATGTCATTTCATTATTATAACTCATTATGTACTAAGACAGATATTAAATTTGTACATTGGTTCTACCAGTAAAGTAGACTGGAATGCAATTGTATTCTTTATTGTCAACTTTTAATTCATTCACTCCTTTTGGAAGTCGGTAAAAATAACAATACATTACGTTAATACATATAATTTATATAATTTAAAAATATCTAAAATAAACTAATGGAACTACTCTTATTGTAAGTAAAATATGTATAAATTCGACTAACATGAATTACCTTCTCCTGCTGCATTTGCATCTTGAGCTGCAGGGTTTTCTTCTTGTCCTTGCATCTCTTGTTCTGGAACCACACCCTTATCACTCTTGGACTGAGGCCGGTCATCTCGACTAGTTGTTCTTTCATCAAAGCGTCGGGTCGGGGGTTAGCAGCATAGCATGTTCTGTAAAACCAAAAATTAAGAAATTAAATATTTCCTTTTAAAAATGTTTTTAATAACATCAATTAACGTTGCAATATTTTTCCCCTATTTAAAGGAAAAACTTATGAACATGGTAACACTTAATCCTAAAGCTGTGTTGCCATTTAACATGCCATTTTTCAACCTGAAATAAATAAATAAAATAATTAATTAAGGTAGAAACTAAGATAACATTTGTTTTCCTTACCTTAGTGTATGCAACTGCTTCTCATTAAGTACAGTACGTACTCGAGTGGGTTTCCCGTCCGCGGCCGCGGTGTTGCGCGCCCGACCACTCTTGTGAGATCCCGATTCACTGCCTGAGTCTACAAAACAAAAATAAAAATATTCATAACTACCTACGCATCTATACCAATATTATAGAGAGAAAAGCTTTGTATCTCTGTATACGGTATCGATTTTTAGATTATATTTTATTAGATCTAGATTTAAGCTAGTTTATTTTTCCATCACACACGAACCACACATCGAATACGCATTATAAAACTGCCTTCTGTGGACCAATGCAACGTCTGCGAATAGTTAAACACTCTAAGCTTAAACAAAATTTGTATTGTCTGGTGCGGATTAACTTAAGTTTCTCGGGTCACTCTTATCCACATCCGTACAGTTTAGATTATTAGTCCTATTTCATTTTTCTAATAAAACCGACTAAATATATTTACTCCAGTGTACTAGCTAGGGTAATATTTAAACATGTTTATAAATATAAGGTACGTTAAATAGCCCTTTCCCTGATTTAATATGAACGAAAGGGTTGATTAACCAGTAATTATCGGACACGAGGCACATGAGCTCAGTTAATCCCTACTTCACACCCTGCATAATCCGAGAGGAATGGACAGCCCTTTGTAAATTCGTTAGTAGCTGTACTAAACTACACGTAGGCAGGCTACTAGGTAGTCATGGTACCTAGGTAAGTATATCATAAGGACAGGGGTGAATTTAAGCAGGTGGGTAGGAAGCTTAGCATTCCCCCCACTCATACCCGCATATATTAGTATGTGACAAGTAGACCTTATAATCATCACTAAGAGTAGAGGCAGTTTTCTCATAATTTTTTTTATGATTATTAACAAACTAGTACATTTAAAACTTGATAGAGGTACTTAGTTCCTACATTCGTTGCGTCCTTAGATGCGATGGCAACATTATCATCTGTACATCAATAGTTATGACTACCTTTGTACTTATTACTTACTAGCTGAGCCCCGCGGTTTCACCCGCGTTAAAAAAAATTCCCAACATTTCCCTTAACTGCTTTGCTCCTATTGATTGTAGCGTGATGAAAAGTATACTATAATCAGCTCAGGAGTATGAAAAATAATTGTAC
>DWQL01000728.1:0-13688 GCA_018231265.1 Noctuana haematospila | reverse complement strand
GTTTCCATTCAGTTTCGATGGTGTCTCCGCTGTGCGTCGAAAACGAAAACACTCGGCGGTGTAAAGCTTCGATGATGTGTAAATTAAATATATATTACCTACTATGAATTGACAGGTTTGGTTTTATTTGCTGGCATTATATTATTTTTATCCCTCTTTTGATCTGAAGATATATTATTATTCTCTGATATTATATTGGTAATACGAAATTTTCATATGAATGCATTATGAATGTATCAGAATTGAATAGGTATGTGATGTTTTGGACACTTAAACATCACCAAGGGTTTACTGATGGAGAATTCTATCAGACATAAAGTTCGCGCTTTGTAGCCTCTACGTTTACAATAAACTGTAAAAAATAAATTACTAAATTTGTTGGCATTATTGTACATGTCATCAGTATTACCCTAAAACACAGATTTATCTAAAATAGTCTTCATAAAAGAAAAATGTCATTGTGGACCTATCATTGACTAGTCTGATTTACCCAGGACTAATAAGTTTTTAATTTATATCATTTTGAGCACTACAACAGCTTGTTTCGGTTAGATTAGAATAGTTTAAAAATGGTTTCGAACCCACGATATATAAATAAAGAAAGGTAGAAAATAAGAAAGAAATAGGTTTCTTAAAGATTTTCTGGTAAGAAAATATTTCCCGTGTTTTCTTTGACAGTATGAGTACCTATGTATTCCCAAACCACAGGATAGATAAGAGTAGATACTAGATTCAGCACAAACTTACCTTAACCTTACCTTTCACTCTTATAGTGTAATTATTGCCGGCGCGTCGTCCATGAACAGGAGCATCGTGTCCTGTTTTTAGGTTTACAAACATGGCAACACTGTTACAGTTGGAGGTTTCGATCAAAATGCATTTATGGCGTTTGGCCGTTCGTTAGCAGACCGTCAATACGGCTTTCGGTCTACCCGCTATAAATTCCGTATTGAGCGGACACACAACAAAGCGCGTTTTGTCTTGCAAATGAAAACGCGCACATTTCGCGGTATTGTGCGCCGCTGTTTCGGTGCCCGCCATTATTAACGGCGAACATGAAAGACAAAAGGTTCGTCTGCAGCACTGAGCCTGGCCTAGATAGCGGATTATTGTACTAACACAATAGAAGCGTTAATTCCGCGACTCTACCATTATTTTGTTGTTTGCAACTTTATCGTGCCAATCGATTTGATCGCGATCGGCTTTTGTTCGCTACTGTACGTTTCAAACTCGATTTGAAATTTGTTGTTGTGTGTGCACTCAGTAATGGAGTCTTTAATTTGCAGGTACTCGTGAAAACTGCATTATTTAGACTTTACAAGCTGACCGGGCGAACTTTGTACCGCCTCAGAATCAGTATATATACTTATTAGCTGAACTCAATTTTATTCAATTCAGTATTACACTCTGTCAAAATTAATACTCAATGAATTAATTCAATGAACACACATAGGTAGTTGATAATTGTAATATTTTAAGCATGATTGGCGAGTAAACTACTCGAGACGAACAATAAAATTCATTGAAAGCAGTCAAACTATTTTAAAGGTAGGTTCACCTATCATCAAAAAATCTGTTCCATAGGAAATGTACGGGAAAATATATTTTCTTAATTTTTTTTAGTTTCTCCAAAATATTTGAATGAGTGTACTCGTACCTAACCAACACAACTTTGTTTTATACATATAATTGGATTTAGAATCTAAAGACTTTGAAGGTACGATAATTAATTCTAATCAAACAAAGAAGCCATTAAAGAAAAAAATGTAAGAATATCTGAGGGTCTGAGGCTAATAAAGACGTTTCAAAATAAATCTGGGCTTTAAACATTAAGGTACCATGGAGGTATCTATTTATTGGTTTCGATTATCAATTGTTTTTGATTTGTTCAAAATTTTATAGATTACTTAAATGGGAAATATATTAAATGTTCATTTATAAAATAAAGGAGAGTCAAAAATCAAAAGTATTCTTAATTCCCAAATTACTTATTTATTAATTACTTATGGTCTTTCAAAATTTCAATATCGATTGAGAAGAAATTGTATACTTATTCTGATAAGAAATTAACAAATTCTTAGGTGGGTAAAGCTAAAACTTACCGGTTAAAGTTCGCTGTCAGCTGATGAATTCCGATATTCCCAGTAAAATTGAAGCACAGCACGAAAATAAAGCACAAAATATTCACATTCAACACTTCACAGAACAAAACTGCAACACGTAAATTACTGGCACATAAATAGATATCGATGATTTAAAAAATTGGCGGGAAGGTGCGAAAAAGTTCCAATCGGACGAAGGTTACTCGGCATGCAGCCAAGTGATCGTTGTGAATGAGAGGCGCCGGCAGACTGCGAGCCGGCCGGCGGCGCTTCGTCTGAGCCTTTCGCCTTTCGCGCCGAATCCTCGCGCATCAAGCATTACTGTCATTGTCACCCTTTGACATCATATCACATTTTATTAGCACCCTTGCCCACTTGCCCATACGGGGGGGCGAGCGATGCTGGCTGCATTCTGCACTTACTACATAGTTCATACATATTATGTAGATAATATGCCTGCCTTCGATGCCTGTACTGGTTCGTACAGATATAAATGCCGAGACCCGAGATTATTTCTATTAGAAATACACTAAAAAGTTAATTGTTCATAGAATCATGAATAATATGTTGGTACCCACGTGTATTTCATATTTATTTTCAATTATAGCTTAATGCGATTCGTAATGTGTATTATAAAATATTATAATGGAAGTAACTATATTATGAATTAATAATAAAAATAAAAAATAAAATTATTTAACAAAATGAAAGAATGAAATCTGTTATGAATATGTACCTATTGCATATCTTATAAGAAAATTTACCCATTCCAATATGATTCTATCTACATTTAAAGTTAAGAGTATGCATGAAAAATGTATGAAGGCATAATATAACTACATAGATACCTAATTATACGGAAGTAGTAATTTTAAAAAATTGAGTAGGTACCCAGTAGCTGAAAATATACTCGTAATAAAAATCGAAAATCGGCGTTCGAAACACGCTTAAAAGAAACATCCAACATAATAACAGATGAACACAATACGAGCACACCCCATTAAGCAGCGCACTACAAATAAGATACGTCTCATCAAAGGAAGAAGCCAGCTCACAGGAGCTGATACAATGTGAAACGTTGGGTAATATGTCCGATGACAATGGTGCGAATGCGGTACAAAGCCGACGTATTGTGGACCCGTACAATACACCTTGCATACACAAACATAACCAATTTATTTCGGTATCCAGCAAAAAATGCCAAGCAATTAACGCTCTTAATATCTAGTAATAAAGAGCATATAAAGAGATGTACTGCAAATACTTGTCGTACGACGATCCACTGTAGTTAGAATGTTAGAATGTAATACCGAGTGTCATTAAATGACATCTATTAGCAGGAACATATTAATTTCATTATAGGAGTACTGTAGAGCTAGTACTTACAATGTATTATAGGTATTGGTAAATTATCGTAATCATAATAAACATTGTCGAGACCTTTACTCGAGTACCTGTACTGGAATGGCATTAAGAGTTTTTAATAAGGCCCCTAATCAGTATTTGAAGTAAGGATGAATATTTTCAGACATATAGATAAATAGTTTATGCTCGCGTGAATGTGTGACTAAGTAGTAAAAAATTAGGTCGATAAAAATCTGAAGTTGTACATTATGTACGAGCACATTATGCCAGAAGCGCATTTGTGAATGATTTCCTTTCCTGCCACTTTTAACGTCTAATCCTGGAACTACACGCACGCACTATAGGGCATAGCTGTAACTTATAAAATAAGAGGGATTATTTTTTTTACAACCAAATCATAAATAGGTTGTCCGAGTCCCTCTAAAATCAAGAAGGTACATAACAATAAAGTTACGAAATCTATGAAGTTACACAGTAGGTAATCCTTATTATAGCTCCGAGGACAAAAGTACTTACGTCCATATCTTGCATACTTCAAAGCGTCCATAAAGCGTCATTGGGAAGGTCTCACTTCAATAGAAGAGGCGAATACAAAAGACGAAAGAGGGCTAGGTAATGGCAGACACAATGGAATACTGTTTGGACTAGCGACCGCCCTCCGCACAATGGCGGACCGCGAAACTTATTTTATTCTTCAACACTTATTTATTCTCTGTGCTCGGCTACCTTCTTTCAGGTTTTCCATGTGAATGATTCTAATTATATACTTTTGCTGTTACAATGTAGCGGAAAGACTTAATTTTTTTTGTCTTGGTTTCGTTACTTTGTAGGTAGGTTACCTTGCACGTTATATTCATACTTGGCAGTCGGTTCATTAAGTTTCAAAACAAAATAAATAAGCGGTATGCTGAAAGTGCAAAGTACCATTTTGTGTAAACACAAAATTTCTGTATTTATTCTCTAATTGATTTTAACTTTGAAAACTACATTTTAAAAAAATATCATAAAATTAGGGCCTTAGGAGGATCATAAATAAAAAACTTTAATAAATTCTTCCCTGCAAAACTTTAACTTTTTTCCTACAAATCGTCCCTTAAGTTCTAACACTAAGTATTTCAAAAATTCAGTTTTGAGTTGGGCACATCAATCAATAGAGCCAATAGTAACAAAATTAATGAGTTATTTTCATGTTTTGGTAATGATAAAATATATAAAGCAGTTAGGAAATATAGAAAGAAATATATTATTATTTTTTATTTTACTGTCCTGAAAATTGAACTGTTTTGACTTACGCGGTGTTATAACATAAGGGACAAAATGAACTTTCGGGCGGGACAAGCGTAGCGCGTAGCATTACGTAGCTTGTAGCGAGCACAGAAAGGAATACAAACAGTTTTGCAATGGAAACAGAGTTCCATAGAATATTCCATAGCGAAATGCATAAAAGTTCTACGAAAAGTAGAGATGGCAATCGAGGTACGAATAGTAGGTAAAGTGTTCTGCAATTGATTAATTTGAAACTAATATACCATAATATACCTACCCATAGCCCCATAGCGATATACCCCCTTTCTTTCTATTCCTTGGATATACCTATAAAAATCTTATGTCTTAGTGTTTGTGGCCGAGTTTTGTAAATCGAAATAATTTAACAGTTTTATCAATTTTATCTCTCGTTAAAACTTTCAAACACCCAGTACGTTTGTTACTCTTTATTTACCAACCCAAATATTCATAACAAATAAATAGTTTATTTATGGCAGAAAACGTTTTCAGGTCAGCTAGTTGTCTTTATATTATAATAAAATACAAAATATAAATAGGTAAGTACATTATCTAATCATAGGTATATCGATTATGAGCATAATATAATTCGTGATCACTCACATATATTATAATTAATATAATTATGGCTTATCAGCAGCATCCATACCGTGAATGTCCAGCAATTCCAGCATCCAAGTATATTCGCGCATGCTTGGCGGTCGCTTGTGCTCACTATCAGGCTTAAGCTATACTGCATATAATTTGCTAATAACTTGTAATTTATACATTTGATTTTAAAGGAGTGCCGAGAGTTTTTTTCCGCCTACCTTAGCCAAAAGGGCGCCTAAAGCCGATGTATCGTATTATTTTGACGTTCATCCAGTGTATACCTGTACCTGATAAATAAAAACTTTTGATTTTGAATTTGAATTTGTGCATAGATAATAGACCGAGCAGTACCTGCAGTAGAGTACATAGGTCGTAAGTTAAATTAAACACAAAATGAAAAAAAAATCTAGTTATACTCAGTGTAATGTACGGAGACATTTTTTTAGAAGTGTAATACATTTTGTAAGCATAGATAATACCTAATTCCTACGAACTACGGTGATAACTAAATTCCATAGACTAATACATTAAATATTACATAAAGATGCCAGGCAAGTTTTTTTTGGTCAGTTTGGTGCGATTTAGTGTTGCCAACTTAACGGATTTCCCGTCAAATTTTTACATTTAACGAAACGAAATAGTATCGTCCAAAAAATCATAGATTTTTTATATCTTCATTGATAACTGAGTAACTGCTAATATAAGCTGATAAAAATGCCTATACAAACAAAAAACTTTGCATAGAGTGGCTGTATGTTTCACATTAAAAGTGTTTCTAAATTTTAAGTATTGTGTATTTTATTGAATGGATTTAGTTGAGAAATAAATCACCTTAACGGGCTTTTGACTAATCAATTTAGCGAAATTTTATATTTAATGTTGGCAATACTGGTTCGATCGGCTCGGCTCGGCCGCGCTACCAAACCAACCAAGTTCGACCAACCACCAACGGCGGCACCAACCGCCATTTTATTTTAGTCCACCAGCAGTGTTGAATTGAGTTATTCATTCATTCAGTCAGTGTAGTGTGACTAGTGTGCTAATGTGCTTTGGTTGGTGACAAGTAAATTAATCTAATGTTTGTTGTAGCATAGGATTCATGTTATTTTAGGCTAAAATACAAAGTAAGATAGCGTCCTGCAGGTAATTCGTATATTTATTACTTGGTTAACATCTCTATTTTATAAATTTTAAAGCAAAAAAAGTAAAGATACCGATCCTTTTTTTAATCAAAATGGCGGGGCCCCGGTGATAATTTTTGTTGATAACGTTAAAATACAACGCAATTAAACGTATTCAGAGAGTCTATCTGTGTGCAGGTGTTGGGAATGGATACCCCTGTGCTGGACGCGTCACTTGTGGCGCAGTCTATAAACTACCATGGGCAGCAATTACAAAAAACGTGGGAGGCGGAACGAGGCGAGGAGGATTTGGTCAAGATCGGCGTCAGCAACCTCGATTTCGCGGTATATCAGTCGAGGCACAAGCATCTTACGTTTCAAGATAGGGGAAGACGGTTAAAACTTCACCAGTTCATAGCTAAGGAAGCTAGTGCTTTGTTTGATGCCTCGATCGTGGAAGAGACTCCTTCTTCTTCCAGTTTGGGAGCAGAAACCACTGCACCCGAAGATAGTAAGTTCTACTTTTTTTCTGTACTTATTCAAAACTAGCAATATTATGTGTTAAGGATTACCTTAAATGGCTTAAATATAGTATGTATTCTATACACATGTAGGCGTTCGCTTCAGGCCTTCCCTGATTATAAGGAGAGAATACTTTGTACTGGGTAAAAAAAGATTGCATTCATATTACTACTTCAATCATACAACTTTGATCTTATTGATAATTTAATGTGTACAGACAGACTATTATATGCTTCAGTGAACACTTAACGTTAGGGTGCCTGTATACTGGCTTGCCACTCTAATGTGAGAAAAGTATATTGAAGAACCTATTTGTTACTTGTTTCAGACTTATTTGCATTAATGCCACCGTTCGAAACATTTCTGAATGTGGACAAGTCTGCGAGGTTAAGACATTTCTTTGACGTAAGTGAATTTTAATTATTATTATCATCGGGAAGTCATTGTTCTTATGCAAATAAGAATTACCAAATATACCAAATTCAGGTTTATATCAAAGTACATCATAGACATAATTAAATGAATAAAATGGAATTAAAAATTGTTAACAACGTGAATACGCTTAAACTTTAGTTTATAACAAATCTTGCAATGAAATGTGTTTTGTTTTAAAACACAAAAAAAATTATTAACAGTTTTTTTTATTGCTAGGTATTACCATTTGATCCAATATAGGTAGTAGTCAATTGTCTAAAAGCTTTACATTTTACTTAACATCTTTCTTTTCTATCATTGTTTATTAAATAAGTACTACAATCGAACCATTCAACCAATTAATCAAATTATACAATTAAATTTAATTACCCAATCAAAAATAAATTAATGTTTGTGTGGTGTCAGACATATTTGTTTATATGTTAATGAACCATACACATATAAATAGTCATAGGTTCAGCAGCTGCCCCAGGTTTCAGCAAATATAATAATTAATTTTTAAATATTTAGAATGTGAAGACAGGAGAACTTATAATTGGAGCAGTAATCAACAGGACGGCATCGGGTATGATGCTGAAGGTTCTATGCACAGCTGGCCCCACATCCAGATATGTTGCTGATATCAATGTTAAGGTAGAGTATTGCTATTTTTAGAATGACATTATTATTTCTTTACTTATAGTACAGTGTGACAAATAACATTTCAAAATCCTTAACAGCAATGTAATACATGATAATTATATCATTCTGTTCTTGGTGTTCTAGCCTTCCATAAAAAACAGTACTTTGTCTGTTTGCTATTATTTATAATGGTAAAAAAACCTGCAATTTGACCATCTTTGGTTTAGTCATCATGCTGAGAATGCTCAAGACCTACCAAAGTTTAAAAATAATACAGTAACTTATTTGTGTTTTTACAATTTTCCTCAATTTTACAGTATAGGCTTATTGCATAACATTATGAAATTAAATGTCACTAAAATAGCTTTTCTTGAATATGACTTCATTTGAATGGAAACTGGGACATGGGATTTTGTGCATAATTTCGCTAACTTATAAATAAGATTCACTGTTATCTATTTATCAAAATAAATCAGTAACACTGTAGACAATATTAATGTCATTTTTAATTACTTTTGTAACCACAAGTATCTTTCATGCAATTTTATAATTTGTTATTTTTATTATAAATTAAATACTCTTGATATGATAATCTGTAATAGAAACAGAAATTGCTGTTTTTCTGTTATAGAGGAGAAAAAAAAACATAAGTTTAGTGTTCATTGTAATGAGGAATATTTTAAGTATTACAATTTCCCATATTAATATATATTACTGGTTTCCCAGGCATTCTTGCCAGTTTCAAATATCATTCCTGCGATGGACAAGAAAAATGTGTCAAGAAACTACCTGATGAATGACACAGTTTGCTGTGAAGTAATTGAAGTAATCCCCGACACGGACAAAATGGTGTGCGGCATGAAGGGAGTCACTCGAGGTCCAGATGACCCGCCACCAAAGCCTCCTCTGGGACTCCTCAGCACAGATGACTTTCCACTTGTTTACAAGTATGTATAAAATTGCGGCTCTAAATTACCATACCACAGTGTTCTGCACTTGCAGGATGTTATCTGTCACATTATTATTTTAATCACTATTGTTGCTTCTGTATTTATTTATTTTTTTATGTGGAGAAAATTTAGTAGATTGTCACATACATTATTATATATTGATCAATGAACGACTTCCCAAAGCAATTGAAGGACAACTATAATAGTGATATGACATTTGTGGAACATGGATGATGGATATATTTAAGAGTTTATATGAAGAAGATACAAAAAACAAACAAGCACTCGAGGAAAATACTGTTGTTAAGAAGAGCAATTCAATGTAAATGCGGAGATTCAAATACTATAATTTCTGATTAAATCAAATCTGGTTTGACCAAATAGTTTAATACTGGATTGTATGATACAATACATACATTGGATATTGAGAGGATTTGAGTGAAGGTTTATTTGTGTATGAGAACATTGGACAATAGCTGCAGTGGTTGTTTTCTTATCACTTTTCAGTACAATTTCACACACCTCACCAAACTTGTGAAATTATTGCACAGTAGTGTTTGAAACGTTTTTGTATTGTTGGACAACCTCAGGATTGAAAGTATCAAGATATTTTTTGAAGAGCGTGCTGATACATTTAGGTGGAAATTTTGTTAATATTGTGTTTACCATAGCAGTCTAATTTGTTTTTGTTGAATTCTCTGAAAGGTCAGTACAAACACAGGGTCACTTCATTCTAATATCTGTAAAAAGAACTATGTAATTATGTATTAAAGCTAATGTTTAATATTGCAGCTTTATCTCAAACCATTGATTGGAATTAATGTAATGAGCATATATTGGATGTCGGAGCTTTATTTGTTTATAATGAAGTGGAACTAGCTCCTGACAATTCTGTTTAGCTGATGTGAGGCTCTGAGAAGGCAATAGTTTGACACAACAGTGGTCCATGTAACAGGGCAGCATATGATCAAAGGCAGCTTCCTCTATTATTTTAGGGTGTTTTTTTCTAGGTGTAGCAACGGCCAAGACCTGTTTGTCACATCTCCTACGCTCCATTGTGACCGTAATTGAGACATATTTGGTAATTTTAATGTCACATTATTGAAGCAGTACCATCTAATCTAAGATGTTATATTTGTGTGTGCAACTATAAAGTCCAAGTTAAATAATTTTTTGAACAGCTACATGGGAACAGGTGAGGATAATGTATGTGTGACATAAGACAGAATGTTAGGCTTTTCATAGTTAAATATTCAGTCATTTCTTAACAACTTTAACGTTTAATTTATCACTTTGACAAAATGAAAGGTGACATAATTTTTTATTCACAAATACCTCCAATTAACTTCTATATATTTTTCCTAGGAAAACTATGGATATGAAAGGTGAAAGTTATGAAGTCATTTTGGAGAAGAGCCCAGGCTTCAATAATCCAAACTGCATCCAATACCTCTCAGAACTTCTTGGGATAGCTAACATTCACTGCTCAAACTTCCCATCGCTGAGGTAAGTCAGATTTTGTGATTATATTGCAGGAGTTGCAACTTTTCTTGTACGCTATTAATATTATACTTATAATCCGATTCATAATGTGATGTGCAAAATATAAAAAAGGGGATAACAACACTAAATTTGCTGTTACTAAGGGTTAGGGATTTGTTTAAGCTGTAAACTACTAAAACTTAACAATGAACATTTTGAATAATAATGAAAAAATATATTTATAGTAGAAAATTGTTTTAGATACCCCAAAACGTAAAACTACTTTAGCACAATTTAATTTTTATTTATCTGACTCCTAACAAATTGAGCCACAGTGCTGTCAACAATGTATTTCTAACTAAAGCACAAAAATTGCTAGTATGTCCCTAGATAACCCTTTTTTATCTTAGCTATTTTATGTTCTAAGAGTATAGCATATTTAGTTCTTCTTTTTTTTGTGTCTTAACAGAGGAGGATTTGCGACTACAGAATATGCAGATGAACTACGTCAAGCTCAAGCCAGTAAATGGGCATTTAGATCAGTGGCTGAAGGCATAGAACATTTTAAGGCCGGAAGACACTCAGAAGCATTTCAGTGTTTAAACAAAGCTCTCAGTATCGATCCTCGCAATGTAGAAGGCCTTGTAGCGAGAGGGGCTTTATATGCAAACAGTGGAACATTCAAGAAAGCTATAGAAGACTTTGAGACATCACTGAAGTTGAATCCAAATCATGCAAATGCAAGAAAATATTTGGGAGAAACATTAGTAGCATTAGGACGGAGTTATGAAGATGAAAATAAAATAGCTGAAGCTCAAAAAGCTTATGAAGACTGCCTGGCAATCATTCCTTTTCATGAAGAAGCTCAGAACTCGCTAGATTTCCTGAAGAGCAAAACATCAACAGCCAAGCCTTTAATAGAGCCTACAGAGCTATTATTGCCTGGGTTAACTGGCGCAAAGTCATTTGAGATGAAAGAAACACTAAAGCAGCTGTTGAATCTTACAGAGAAGAAAGAAAAGAAGAAGAAAAAGAAGAGAGGAAAGGGCAAGAAGAAGAGATCCAGCAGCTCATCCTCTTCATCCAGTGACTCTTCAAGCTCTAGCTCTTCATCGGAGTCGTCATCATCATCTTCAGATTCCAGTGGTAATACCATTTAATGATTTGATAGTGTAGAACCATACTTGTTTTGCTCAATTAATTATCCAAACTCAAACGAGGATTCCTTCAATAGAAAACTACTGTCTACTAGGGTTTTTAATAAATAATGATAATAATAACGCTTCACACTCACAGCCCCACACTAGCCACTTTGTGCCCCGCCGGAGATCGAAACCGTGACCCTTCGAATGGTGGACTGGCGTGGTAACCACTCCACCACGCGGGTCGTCTTTTATAAAAGTTACACTTGTTTACTTAAAATATTAATTTCTTTGGTTACTTCTACTTTCTCAATGGTCATAAACCTCAAATAAATGCAGAATGCCCAAAAGATAATCCATCTTACACTAAAACTATAAATGTGCAGAAAAACTATACGGTTTACAGATTCAGATGGGCCAAAGAGTAAGAAGAAGCGACGCTCGCAGTCAAACAACAAGCGGCAGCGGTCGCTGTCGCCTCTGAGCAAGCGCATGGCCATGTTGGGCGACGCAGACTCCGCCTCGCGCACACACAACTCTCAGTTTAACCACCCATACGGCTACCAGCCGCCGCCGCCGCCCGTCGAGGAACCATCCGCCCCACCTGTCAAATCTCAAGCTGATATTGATTATGAATTGAAGGTTAGTTAATCATTAAACCCATTCACTAAACCTAAAGGGTTAAGTCATGGACATCAACTTTTAGTTCAAATACCCATACACATGCCAATCATCTGTCACACCTGTACTTGACAATACGAGCTGGGCTCAAGCTGATGTTAATTATAAGGTTAGTTAATAATCAATTAATTCACGCGGCGCAGACTCCAGCTCTTAGAAACACAACTCTTAAGTATAACAGTTCAATATTATTTTCAATACAAATTATAATCTTATCCTTTTAAATTTATTTAGGTTCGTAAGTTCCTAGAAATGACCAAAGAAGATTCAGATTATGAAGAAAAGGTGCGCAATTTCCTAGAGGAAACTGCACAGTACAAACGTAACCGCAGGATGCAGGAGCTGGGTCAACAGCCACAGCCCGGACCTGACCATGACAAGAAAAAAAAGAAAAAAAAAGACAAGTAAGCTACCTACGAAAATTATTATTTGAAGTAATTCATAATAATGCTTAGTTGAAAATCATCTGGCTAAGTTCATATTAGGTTAATCCAACTTAACAAGCACCCATTTTTGATACGGGGTATGTTGCAGTTAGTAGACATTTTTTTTTACTTACAAATAAATTAGTTACTTCATTCTATACTAATAAATAAATGATTTGCTGTTTAGAAAGAAGAAGAAGGAATCAAAACGCAAGCGCAAAGAGCAAGAAAGAGAAGAAAAGAGAAAAGCAAAAATGTCTCGTGCTGGAAATAATGCAGAATACAGCTTAAGGGATCTGGAAAGCATTGGAGATAAGAAATTAAGGGATGCCCTCAGGTATTATTTATAATATATAAGACTGATGCATAACTTATTGTTATTATTTAGTAAGATAATTATGTAATTAAATAATATAATAATAATATCTACTATGTTGCCACAGGAAAGAATTGAAAGGTAAATCAAAGAGAGATCTCAGTTCTGATGGTGAATATGATAGAAAACATGATAAGAGGTGAGTACAACGCAATTCTTATTTCTTATTAACGACATGCCTCACAAATTATTAGTATGTATCTATCTTTACAGCCCTAAGGGATGAAATGGTTGCCTTGCCATTGCAATGAAAAACTTTACTGCGTAGAAAACAGTCATAATAAATCATAAGATAGGAGCTGAAATATTTTTATTTGCGCTATTTTAACTACCTATTAAAAATTACCATCAATACTTTAGAATCGATTGATTTACACCAATAATGACTTTTGTGTAATGAATATTATTGTAAAACGTAAAAGTAATATGAGTTAATAGGTTTATTTGTTTCACAAATCGCCAGATTTTATTGAAATGAACTGTAATATATACACAGGTGTAGTGGTGTTTGTACCTATATATAAAAGTAAATAAATGAATGTTGATGAACTAACAGGATGAACATGGACGACATGCCGGGCATCCAGGAGC
>DWQL01000727.1:0-13689 GCA_018231265.1 Noctuana haematospila | reverse complement strand
ACCACCTTGTGAAATAAATTGAGTGGGTCCTGTTTTGAAATCTCCTTGGGGTGCAATTGTTGCTATATATTGCATATTTTGATTTTGTTGCTGAGACAATGCCTCTACATATGACATTATATTTTGATTTGCGACTGGTTGCACAATAATGGAAGGCTGTCCGGTCTGATTATTTGTTTGTAACTGTATTACAGTATTTCCTGGTCCTAGTGGGGATTGATTAATAGTGGTAAATGTTTTTTCCACTTTCGTTTGCTGCCGCTTTATAGTTGTTGGTTTTGGTATTGGTCTGCCTCTTCCACGGCTTGTACTTTGAAATATTGGTTTTGGTTGAACATTAGTTGGTTGTTTTTTCGGAGATTTCTGAGGAGTTCCTGGTATTATAATTTGATGCTTAGTTTGAGAATTTGGTGAAGACAATCTTTGAGTTGTCATCGCAGGCATTACAATGGTTGGATTACCTTGAAGTTGAGGTCTGAGCATTGGTTGAATATTTTGAATGATTGAGGTATTTGGCATGCCTTGAATGGAATTTACTGGCAAAGTTATTGAAGAAGCACTTGCCATGTTTGGAAAGTTTGTTATTTGGTTCTTTCCTTGATACATTGGAGTAATGTTTCCAGCCTGATTTGAAGGTATTGTAAGAACCTGATTGGAATTCGATGATATTACTTGAATGCCTCCAGTGCCAGATAGCAGTTGTGCCATGTCAGTTCCACCTTGGATTTGTTGGAGATTTGCAGATCCATTACCTGGTTTCACACAAATATTATAAGGAAGAATTCCAGATTGGGTAATTATTTGTGGGGTCATTATCTTCTGTCCACCTGCAGAACTTGTTTTAGGCGGAGGTAGCAACATTTGTGGAGTCACCACTATTTGAGGAGATGACAGCATTTGTTGATTGGCAGACACTTGCACATTAGTCTTACTCTGGTCAAAAATAACAGTTCCAGACTTCATTTGCTCTGTTATTGTCATTGTCATTTCATTAGAAGGGCCAGGGGATGGTGTTTCTACAATGGTGCCATTTATTGTGATTTGCCTCGTGTTAATTGATGTACGCCTTGCGGAAATACCTTCTGCCTTAACAGTATTATCAGTACCACTGACTACACCAGCATGAATGATCATTGGTTGTGCAAAAGCTCCCTGGAATGCATTTTGCAAAGTTGTCAAAGTCCTATTTTCAGGTGATTTAGGATTTTCACTTTCACTCTCACTGGTAGACATCATATCACATGTAGGGATGTGCCTGTCATACGATTCCTTGTTTCTATAGGTGCATTGACATCTGTCACACCTAACAAGTTGTTCCATCTGCCCTGAAACAACAGAGCCATCATCTAATGGTCTCATAACAAATTCAGGTTGACCACTTATTGAATTTCCAGCAATAGTAACTGTATAAGTACTCTCGCTTCCACTAGCCCTATACAAAAATTGGTTGGTTTGGTTTCGCGATATATTATCATTCCCTGTATTATCTTCCGCGCCATCAAGTTGTTGTATGGGAGTAAAATCATTATCATTAGGACTTCCAGGTCGGGAACTACAGTTACTTTCAGATCCCGACCAATCAGCTGCTCCATCCAGCTGAGATATCGGGCTACACTGAATCTTTGTATAAAAGTCAATTACGTCCGGGAAATAATCTTCCGTTTTGGTCTTTTCGTTATTACTCTCCTCTTTTTCTTTAGGCGATGTGGTACGGTAATTTAATCCTGATGTGTGAGGTTCATCGTTAATACTAGTTGTACTAGATTCAGCCTTAACTTTCTTTTCAACCTGAACTCTTTCTCCTTCTTCTCTTTCTTTAATAGTTTCCAATGGACTTTCTGCAATTGTTGATCTTTGTACAGGACTGAGTTTACCAGTCACTGTTGATGATTTGGTCATTTTACATCTCTTTATGGTTGATGACAAAAAGTTGGTATCGAATTTGTTATTCCATGTTAAACTTGTAGATCTTTGTTGACCACGACCCGTAGTTAAGGATTTAAAATTATGGTTTTGCAATAACATTTCAGATTTGCTTCTCTTTAATTCTTTGTTTCCCGATTCTAAGCGAGCGTTGAGAAGGTCATCAATGAAATCCGAAGAACGGGAATCAGATTTATCATCTGATTGGCTTAAAGCTCCATAAAATTCGTTATTCTTTAAATCCATTGCAACCAAATCTTCATAAGACATTAATTTTGGAAAAATATCTTGCATGGATATACCGTCTAAAAGATCGTGATTTAAATCTTCAAATATCGCATCTTTAACTTCGGGTGGTAGAAGATCTGCTGTATTCTGAGGTTCTTCATCATCTTGTTGTTCTTGTTTACAAACACTGTCCAGCAGGAATTCTAAGACTTGCTTTACTGCAAGGTCTTCTAGTGTAACACCACTACCAAACTTTATAGGAGACTTATCATTTTTAAGCATTAGTACTGATTTACCCGATCCAGTTTCTAAACTTTCATGCCAGGCTCCAATCTCCGCGAAAACTCTATCTACAACTTGGACATCCATAGAGTGATCAACTGTTATATTTACTCCATAGTCAAATCCGGGTAGTGGCTCAGCCAAAATTAACTTTGTTTTTATTGTATATCTTACAATCTTTAGAGGTTTCTTGCAAGACCAAAATAGGCGACTGCATGAGAAATCGACTGGCATCAAAAAATCTTCAAAATCAGATACTGATGGGACAATCTTTCCAAGACTGTTGACTGTTAATGAACCCATCAGAAATTGTACCTTACTGATTTCACTGTATCTTTTCTTTTTCTTGTCCAGTTCTACATAGACTGGCCTTGTTAATTCAAAGTCAGCATCTTTCTGTAGGCACTTTTTTGGCACATCTCTGCCATGTGTTGGGCAGAACACCCTTTTATCATCCATGAATGCACAGCTTACTTTTCTTGCGCAAGCATAATGATAAGTCTCACTGCAATTTTTAGCGCAACATCCTACACTAGCACCTTTTAATTCACAGTCAGCACATTTTATCATTTTGCCTCTTGAGATAGCTGAGTGTACATTTTGAAGAGAACCATCAATTTCTTCAAACACTTCTGCTGACCAAAGAGCACAGTTTGCATGAATCCAGTCATTTTGTCCACAATACAATAATCTACCTTCCATTGATGGCGCCCCATCACCAACCGTCTTACAAAGAATGCAAATCCGGGAGTCAACCATTGGGTAAAACTCAAGCAGTTCCTCTTCTTCTTTTTGCTCTCCTGATTCAAGTTTTGGTACAATGTGATCCAATGTCCTTTCTACAGATTGAACTGTAGTTTTAACTCCCTTTGTGTCAGACATTTCATGATCCTTCAAAGATTCTGTATCATCCTGTTCTCCTTCGACCTCTAGGTTTGGTTGTAGGCAGTTATTTTCACAATCAAACCATGGGAATGTTTCAGAGAACAAATCCTTGTATATTGTTTTAAGATCAACATTTGATGTTCTATCAATCACAGCCAACATATCATGATTAAATTCTTTCAGTGAAACATATTCATCCAAATTTACTCTTTTCTTTACATCTAAGAGTGAAGGTGATATTATCCTACTCATTTCGTCTAGTTTCTCATCAGCTGGAGCATCTTGATGTCGTATGACAGCAGGGCTTAAGTCCTGTTCACTTCGTACATGAGTAAAGCTTTTTACAGGCTCATCATCATCTGATATGAGTTCATATTTATCATCATGAAGCGTCGGCAACATCGTAGTTGCTTTTTCTGCCTTATTTTGTGGTGGGTAATTCTCGTGAACCTCTACTAAAGGTGTGTCAAACTCAGTTTTAGTACTGTATAGGCTTGTAGAGAAACATATCTCTTTGTTTTGCATTAGTGGCTCCTGAAGATTAACAACTTTATGTGACGGATGTGGGATTTCCTCTTTCTCTATCTCAACATCTGCTAGTAAAGATGAGCAATGCCACACTTGAGACATACTCGAATTCTCAAATTTGTTTTGACCGCAATTGTTATTACGTCGTCCCCTCGCAGTGTTACGGTAAACTTTGGTCTCTGTTGTGTTTTTCATAGATTCATCACCACCATCGAAATGCAGCTTCCTTATGGCTTGAGGTGACATCAGTCTATAAGGCTTATTGGGCACTGGGGTATTTTTGTGTGGTGTAAGTTTCAATAATGCACAAGCTTTTTTGTTCTTGGCCAGTAGTTTCAAAAGATGTAAAAGTCTTCCTTTGAGATGTTCTGTCATCATTTTTCTCCAGGGTGGATCATCAGGCATACACTTACAGCATATGTATTCAATGGATGGTGGCAAAGCTGATAGCAATTGATAACCTTCACCCGTTAAACCCTCACAACTTGCATGTACCCATCTCCCGCACCATCCACACTCCATCATCTGAAAAATATTGTTCACAAATCAGAACTCGCACATGAAATCATATTAATGGCAATAATATAGCAATAAGACTATAGTCTGTCCAAACGATTTATTTTTTGACAAATCCTATTACAAGTAAAATAAGGAAAAAAAATTTGCAACAGAATATTAGACTTATATGCAACAATTACTCTATACAATGAGTGCAGTTAACTACCAGGTAGACAGACTATACTGTAAATATTCACTAATAAGAAAAAATTGTTACCTTGCTATCAAAATCGTTATCCCTGTAGCAAGCTTGACATAGGGGACAGTAGTTTCCTTTTTGGCGTAATTTAAAGCACGGCCTACAGAACGGCAGACTGCCAACAAACTTGTTTACGCGAGGATCATCGCAACTCTTGCACTTAAGGCAGGCACTACATATCTGTAAAAAACAATAAAGTAAAGTGAATAATATAACTCAATACAGATGTAGGTATTATTATTTTACTAAGCACTGGAGGAGGTACTATATATGAGGTATATTCGGATGTTTCATTTCGCGGAACGCGGAGTAATCGAAGGCAATCGGCGGATTAGCGCGCAACAGAGACAGCGCTATATAAAACAGGCAAGTTCGATACAGTTCCACGCTCCATAAAAAGGACAACGTGTGTGGATCATTCAGCGGTTTCGCTACTTCAGATCCCCTACACTCTTTTTTCCTGTGATCTGTTCAGTTTTATGGCATGCTTCGAGTAGCTCACCTGCGGCCAGTCGCTGCGGTGGTCGGGCGGCGCGGCGGGCAGGCAGGCAGCGTGGTAGTGGCGCGCGCACGAGCGGCAGCGTAGGCGGGCGGCGGGCCGTGCGCACGCCGCGCACCACACGCAGCGCGCACATGTCCATCCGCCCCCGCCGCCCGTGTCCTCCGCGCACCAGCTGTGGTACCACTCGCAGCAACTCGAACACACCAGCATCTGCACACGTTATTCAAAATCCTTTTTTGTAAAAAAGTTTCTATATAGTAGAAGCATAAAGGGGAAAATCGTCATATAACGAAAAATCGTTATATACCCTCCATGCGCCTTTCGTTTCTTTATTTCTGTTAAGTACCTGCGAGTATATATAAAAATTTACCTTTTCACTGCCTGCACTTCCACATAAAAAGCAGAGCTTTGCTATAGTAAATGGTGCTGTTCCGATGAGACCAAAGCCTGAACTACAAACTTCATCTGGGTCATAGCTTTCCCAAAAGTCTACACAAATCAACTCTGGGCGATTTTGTACATAAGATTTCTGTAATCGTCCACGCACCTGCAATGGACAACAATAGTTCATTAAAGTTTGTTTCATTTAAATTGAATTTAAATATAATATTTAGAATATTATGGGTGGAGATAGATAAGCTTACATTGGTTATATTTGTCATCGGTTTCAATGCTGTTGACTTCTTGGGTATGAGATCCATAACAATTTCATCTTCACTTGACTCAGTTTTGTTCTGAGATTTTGTTGAAATTGTTGTAATATTACTTGCTTGTGGAGGCAATGGTGGTGGTGGTGGAGGCGGAGGGAGTGTTATTTCAATCTTCCTCTTCTTAGTATGTTTTTCTTCATCACTGTCCTTAGTAATTACAGCTTCTGGAACAACTTGAGGAGCCTTATTTTCAGTGTCCATTTCAGAGTCACAACTAGATAGGTCTGCAGAATCCCTATCTTTCTCAAATGTTCGTAAATTGGTATCAACTTCCACAGTACATGTCTTGTCTTGTTTTACTTTCTCTTCCTGTGTAGGGAATGTTGCAATGGGCTGTCCCAAAACTATGGAGGCACTCCTGCAGACATGTTTGACTCTAGGACCTTTCAACTCCATTTTCTGACGCTTAGGATCTTCTGTTTGTTTAGACTCGTTTTTATCTTTCTTCCTAACCTTAATTCTTGTCAGACGTCGTTTTCTATTAGCACTAAAATCATCAGTAATTTCCTTGGTTGGTTCAGGTTCTTTTGGCATTTCCTGTAATCATAAAAATACACAATATAGATTTCTTAATTACACACTAAAATCAAGAGGAATTAAATTATAGTACCTTACCTCAATTTTTTCCAAGTCACTTGATAATTTTTTGTTGGACTTCAAAGTAACAGTTCCAAAGATGTTAGTGTCATTATCAGGATTAGATAGAGATCCAAATACAGATTGAGTATTTGCTGTATTAGATGTAGTGGTTCTCAGAGGATTGGCTGGTATCAATGGTCCCACTTGCTTAGCCTCAGCCCTCATGAATGGTGGCAGCATAGCAGTAAGTGCAACTCTTATATTTGGTGGTACTTGGAAGGCTTTCAAACACATTCTTAGCCAACAAGCAGGGCATCGTGTCTTATTAGTACACCTGAGTAATTTCCACTGCTGTGATCGTACTATTGGAGGAACATGGCAGGTACCTGTGAAAATTTAAATAAATTACAATCACTTCTATATGAATTGGAACAGTACAATGGAGTTCCCGGCCAGATGGATGCTCCAGGCCTTCCCTCTGTTATGGGACTCCACTTGCCCAGCAGTGGACCATGAAACATTTACAGACACATAGAAATCTCATTAACAATATTGTACAGTATTTCATATAGAGGAAGAATCCTTACCTTCTCCCTTTAAACATTGTAAAACAATATGACCATTCCTATGTGACATCTTTTCTTTTTTCACCATCTTAGATATAAACTTGCGGCAGGATTCACATGAATATATTCCAAATTTTCGAGCTTGTTTGACAAATCTATAGAATCGTACAGCTCCACATACACCACATGTTACAGTAGTTGGAAGATTGACCGCTAAAATATAATTATATTTAAATGTACACAAAACAGAACAAGTTACAAAATAAGTGTTAAATAAAAAATTACAGTCAAAGTGTATAATAAAAAGACATAATGGTGTCATAACTAACATTGTTAATGTGAATGTGAAGAGTAGTTAAAATATTTAGTATAGTATCACATTAAAGTAACCACGGATTCCCACTAATTTATAAAAATATTTACAATTTTATTATCTCATTTCACTGTGAACTTATAAAATCTAAAACAGTAAGAAACTTACGTGAGACTGATTGAACAATAGAGAATGGCCCATCTGGTCCAGGAGCAGTCTGTGGTGTGGTTGTTAACTGCAGTCTAGCCTCTCTTATGATAACTTTGCCTCTCAAGAGTTGTGATGCTGACGACTTTTCTTTTTCTGGGCTAGCTGGAGGTTGTTTCTCCTCCTCATCACCACTACCACCATTGCTCTCACTCTCCCAGCTTTCTTCCGATTCAGACCCACTGCTGGTACTTGTTGAAGTGCTAGCATCTGAAATATCCATGAGCTTTCTCATGGCATGTCCTGAACGTTCTTCCTTACTTGGTTCTGGTGATTTTAACTTTTCTCTACTCTCCATGTTTGAATCTTCATCTTGAGAATAATCTTGTTCCTTATCATAAGAGAACAAGTCTCTTGGTACCTTTCTGGAACCAGAATTGAAGCTTGGAAATGAATGAGTTGTTTTGTCCTTGAAGAGGTTTGCAGTTAATGAGCTTTTATCTTTATTTTTTTCAGATTCGTGAACTTTCTCAACTTCATCTTCTTCTGCAGAGTCCTCATCATCATGTATATTATTAAAGACAAGTCTCTTAAGTTTTGGCTTCTTAAGAACCTTTCCAGTGCTAACACTACTACTAGCTACTGTTGTTTGATCTTCCCCATCAATAAATCTTTTATTGGGTTTAATAACGCGAGATGAGTGGCTACTTCTCACTGGCAATACAAATTTTGTAACATTGCCATCTTTCTCCACTGGTGATGCATTTCTGGGTGGTGGTGAAATGCAACGACTTTCACTGAATTGTGAAAACTTGTTCACTGGTTTTGACAAAGGATTTAGATTCTTTTTTAAGTATCCATCTTGACAATCCAATGTTGATTTAGAGCTCAAATCAGTTAGTTTAGCTGGTTTTAAAATGCCATTAAATGTTGAATATTCTGTTTGTTTAAGGGAGGACTTCTTCTTTATGATGGACACAAGAGGAGCATGATGCTTGATTGGAACCTTTTTTAAAGGCAAGAAAATATCTTCGCAGCTCTCAACAGTACCAAATGTAACAGTCTTCTTGACAGGTTTAGGTTTGTCTCCCTTTTTTGGCTCCATTTTGTTTTGTGATCTTGTCCTCACTGGTGATTTTGAAGAATCTGTTGAGTTTGATATATTTTCTTGCTTATTTTTCAACACACTGTTAGTCACTTTATTTTCACATATGGCGTTTGGCTCATTTTCATTATTTTCTTTTTTCTCTTCTTCCTGAAATTGTTTTATGTTTACCATTACATTCAATACCAATTGTTAAATAATAGATAATGATTTTTCATATAAATACCATTGATTCATTTGTAAGTACTTTTCCTCCTATATAACGATTCTAGCCTCTACATGTACCTACAGGTAGAAATTGCTTTTAGTGATAAGATCACCTTTATATAGGTACTCAATTCTTTTCATATATTGTTAATTTATCTTCATATTGTTATTTTCAAATAACATAAATTGTTGTTGGTGATCCCGCACAGCAATTGCAGAACATTAAGATGTTATCGTTAATTTGTTTTTCAATTTATGAAAATTTAATTTTTTATTATGATCTTTGTCACACATGTAATATGAAATGGATACAATCGTGATGGCTAGCTTAGATTAAATATTTAAGCTGTCTGTAGTTTCACAAGTATGTATGTATTTCATAAACCTGAAAGATCATAAACACCTAAAAACCTAATAACCACCACAAAGTGAGGTCAAGTTATTATTTGATACCTGTCGACAATCAAAAGTGATGCTAATTTAGCATTATCATAAAAAAACATTATTTGTCAGATAAGTAGGTGCCTATAACTCAAAAAGAATAAATGCTTATATAAAGTTTCTTTGCAACAGTTTCCTTTTATAAAAATAGTTAGCTACTAGAAAATAAAATGATAAAGTTGGTATTATACATGATAATTTTAGTAATCATAATCTGCATGTTTCATTTGATTGAGGTCAGACTGACTTACTACTATTATTATGTGACATTGAGATAAGAAGGACATATTAGGTACTTTAAATTTTAAAACTTAATAATGACTTTCAAACATTAATTTTTGTAATATTTACCTATTGAGTAATAACTAAAGTATAATTTTGATTTAAGATAAAACTTTCATTTGTAGACAAATAACATGATTATTAAACTGTTCTTTTATGATTTGTAAGACAGTTATAGGTATATGTACCTATTTCAATGAGATAATTCAGATTATTAGTTAAAAACATCATGTTTTTGTTCAGGGACATTTCTTTAACCATTGTGCCACTTCATTGTCTTGATCAAGTAGAAAGTTAGGTTATAGTTATTACAACAGCTATTTATTGTTGTAATTTGCATATCCTTCACCATTTTCATATTTGCCTTTGACCTGACATCTTTATTCTTTGTTGACAACTTATTTTATCAAATCTAATACACACCCGAAAATGAGATCCAGACTATAGAATGCTTACGATTCGTTTGGCGCCTAGATTATGCTTATAGTCATTACGTAAACAAAACATTTCATTATGAACATTTCTAATTTTTATGTAACTGAATCACAAAAGGTATGATCATACGACATAAAGACTTTACCTCCTTCTCCCCAGCAAAATCGTTTCCAGCCGAGCCACGGTTGGCTGGCTGAGACTCCGGAGCATTCTCATGGTAAACAGCACCCGACAAAACACTAATACGCTTTCTATTCTGGAATTTTAGCGGTTTCCCGGGGAACCTGGACCTTCCCATTTTGTTATGCACGTAAACGAAGGGCATTTAGTGCGTTCCCAGCGATCGCGAGGAAACTGGCGCGCATGCTCCGGGCCGCGCGCTCCGCAACGCCATTCCACTCATTTATGCAATGTGTACGACAAATTACGACGCAGTTTTCATCACAAGCACGCCCAAACATAAACACCAATAGCACCCTTCACATTGTCCACTAAAACTACCACTTTACACTGTTTTTGCAAAAGACGACATCATCTATCATTTTAATGGTCGGCTGATCGTTAACGCCGTAAGTCGTAACGCTTCCATTCAACGAAGCGTCAGTGATAAAACAAAAGAGAATGTAGTAGTACACTCGACTCGAACACGCGAATCGTCAGTAACGATATCAGCGTTTTGTTCCATTTGTTACTCAAACCAAATTATTGAAATGAATCGCCCGTAATTTGACAAAGATGGCTGTACGACGCGCTATAACAATAGCGAACACGAGTGATTAACGAGACGAGGCGCGCGAGGCCGCGGTGTGAACGACACCTGGCTCTCGGAGGCCAGTTATGGATTTTGAACCAATCGCGACGTTAATTCGGACCGGTATGAAAACAAACATGTCCGATGTCGCACGTCGCTACATCTTGCTCTTGCTCTTTATGGTGCCTATCTACTATCTAGACACTTTACTCACTCTTTACTACTTTATCAATAAAAAATGATGTGTTTTGATCAATCTGCGCGATGTGTCACAATTACATTTTAATTTTATTTTTTAACATTCTATTCTATTAAATTGGTACCTATTACCTATTTGGTATTGATTTATGAAATGTTAGTAGTTTATTACTTTATTTATTAGAAAGGTACATACAGAATAAAACATACCTCTATAATAATAATTATCTATAATAATAATATGATACCTATGACAGTTTTATTAGACAAAGTTTGGAATGCTCGACGTGAGACAGACAATATTGATTGAAGTAGGTAATAGATTTATAAGTAGGTACTTATATTATACCAGGGTAATTTTCGTTCGAGCTGTGTCCTACGCGCACATACGATAGTGCGTAAGTTTGAATGTAAGTACTAAGTACCTAGGTTTGGTAGGTACCTCCCTATAATGATAATGTTTAGTAAATTAATAATTAATTAAAGATACTATGTACTTATTTCAGAGTTTAATAATATTAGGTAGGTACCTATTTACGTATAAGAGAAGTAAATAAATAGAATAGGTATGTAGCTCCGTGATGTACCTACCTATAGAAATAGATAGGTACCTACTTATTAAATTTTTGCATAATGCTAATGACGTAGGTACCTACCTACCTACCTAAGTAATACAACAAAAACATTATTAATTATTATCAATATTAACCTATAATAGGTAGGTACCTACGTAAGATTACGAATACTATAGGTACAGAACAACTTTTAAATAGGTATTTGTATATGTAATTAATTATTTAAATATACCAATTTTATTATAAACCTAGGAAGGTATGTAATTCTAAAGTAAGTAAGTAGGTACCTAATGTACCTATCTACGTAAGTCGACTTTCTAACACACATCATTATTTTTGTCTTACAATCAATTTAAAATAGAGGTACCTATATCTACATTAAAATACAATAAACATAAGATTCCTAATACTTTAATTTTAACTTACGTTTACTACATCATTCTGAATAGATACATACATACGCGTAGTAGGTACCTACCTACCCGCACCCTACTTAGAGTGAACCCCTAAACTCGACCGGTCGATCATGCGTAAAGGGCGGAGAAGGGATGCAAAAGGGAAGAGCATCGCATCGGTGCTTGAACCCTAAATAGTTATAAACATTTATATAGGTAGGTACGCAATCATGACTTTTGTATAGTTATAAAGTTTCTTACTATGTTTCGGTTAATTTGATACTGACCTCTAGCGTGAGTTATGAGAACAAAAAGTTCCTTGCTGAAACGCTTCCTGAAATACATTGAGTACGGGTGGCATGTCCTCGAACAGAGTTCAGTCGGATCGAAACTAAACAATTCAGATAATCATTGTATTTTCACTGAAACACCACATTTTTTCTATTATACTAATCACTTTTTCACTGAAACACTATGTTCCCAACTTGAAAACAACAAATCGCATATAAATATTATGGTAGGAGTAATATTTACATCACTTTCATTGCACTGGTGTTCGTGCGTGAAACTGTAGTAGCGAGACTGGCAAAGAGGCGCCGCGCATGCCGCGAGGGACACGGTGTAAATATAAAAATGGACAAACTCCCCTTCTGGGGGCTCGCCCAAATGAATCACAGTACTTTACGATACGGTCTCTCACTCGGTAAGCAAATTTTTTTGAATAGGACAAGCGATCGCGGGGTGTAGAGTTCGAAATCAGAGACACGTGAATGCCGCGTTTCAAATTTGAGCGGTATCGAATTATGGTGCTAACTTCCGTGTACCCATCAACAAAATATTGATCGACGCGACTCCCACCGTCTGTGGACATTTTTCACTGAGACGGTCTATCGGAAGCAGGATAATCGCTGTAGATCAGCCGTTTACTATCCGTATTGTGCCCAAATGTGAGGTCCTTAGCGAGCAGGTAGATATTTTTTGTATTATTTGGGCTATAGACTAGTGTAGGTAAAATGTTGGTGGTTCTGACAAGCATACAAGTTCAAACTCTGCATTTATTTGCGTTATGTTTTTATCAGTTCTACCTGATATGACCTTTTGTGAATCAGATTACGATAATTTTTTTGCACCCTACATATGTTCAGGCAAATTCTTGATAGACCAAAAAATTACTACTGACGTTAGCCAAAATTGGTACATAAACTATTTAAAAAGAAAAATTAAATTGAAAATTACGAAAATTATGATTTTGATGAATTTTTATAAGGAAATGTTAAGTTTGCCCTTTGTAAGCTTTAAGTTTACAAGAAGTTTAAATGATTAAAAAATAAATGAAAGGCAATACGTACATAGCGCTGTCGATGTCAATAGTTCGATAGTCGGTATAATTTAAATCTATGGGTACCTACATAAAAATTCCTATGAGAAGAATGGAAAACAGGGAAAACATTAAAAGGAGCATGGAGAGAAAATACCACGAACGAACTGCTTAGTTAAATATTTGAAATAGGTATCCAATTTTATTCAAAGATAATTTTAATTTTTTTTTAATAAGAAAAGCTGCATTATTAACTGCATAAAAGCTTACCTGTGCAAGCAATAGAAGCTATTAAAATATTATAATATGACTTATAAATCATGTTTATAATAAATCAACAATCTATGATAATCACATTGTTAAGCAACGTCAGGCGCGGCCAGTACTAGGATGGGTGACCGCTAGTGGCAAATTTCATGCGCGCTTCCGTGCTTCGGAGGGCACGTAAAGCCGTCGGGCCCGGTTGTTATCGACAGATAACAGTCGTTAAACCTGGTCGGAGGCCCTTTGGGCGGTTTGAAAACATCCGACACGGGTTGGCCACTAACCCGTATCTCCACCA
>DWQL01000726.1:0-13696 GCA_018231265.1 Noctuana haematospila | reverse complement strand
GGCTCTCGTCCGCTACTTACTTACAGCGTAATTAAAGTACGTGGTGTTTTAATAAATATACTACCTAAATTATACCGAATAAATTACAACTTATCATTTACTCCCTTAACTATTCTCTATAACCGCGGACGCGCCGCTTCCAGTGACATCAGTAGCACATCGTGCGGCTCTCGTCCGCTACTTACTTACAGCGTAATTAAAGTACGTGGTGTTTTAATAAATATACTACCTAAATTAGTAGGGAGTGGAGTGGTTTCGCCCGATGCCGATTGTTTCTACGGAGGTTACAAAAAGATAACTACTTGTATATTTCCCCTAAGTAACTATGCTGTATATAACTACTATGCTGTATATAACTACTATGCTGTATATAACTATGCAGTAAATATTGTAATTTAATTTCAGAATTAAGGCTTGTGGTGTTACTTTTTAACGTATTTTATCTTACACTATACATTTTATATGGTTTTGTGGTGTTATATTTTACTTGCAGTTGCAACTAGTTTAATTTAGAACTTCAAAATATTTAAATCCACTGGAGTAGTTTACACTCGCGCACTTTACAATTAAATTATGCACATAGGGCCACTTTTAATTTTTTATGTCGATTTAGTTTTGTCTGGGCAAAACCAATCGACTTTAACATACATATTGATTGATACATAATATTCATTTACTATTATTGATTTACGTTATGTATAATGTAATATTGGATAAATATAATTTTTTCGTACATATTACGTAACGGCTTGTGACAGTTAACATTTATTATTCTCTTGCTAGCGAAGCGCCGGCCGACTCCGACTCGCGCACTTTTAATTTTCTTGTCGATTCCGTTTTGTCTGAGCAAAATCAATTGACTTTATCATAACAGATTGATATAATAATAGCAAAATATAGTGTTCTCGCATAATACTATCGTAATGGCCTGTGACAATAAACAAATATTCTCGTTCGCTCCCAGCCTACTCGGGTCGGCCGCATACTGCGCTAAGTATGAATAGGAAATAACTGCTAGGGTTGGGATGTGTGGTGTGTGTGGTGCGTGTGGCGTGTCGGCAGTATCAATAGATGAAGATGTACAACATGTCGAAGGACGCGCCGGGCGGGGCGGCGGCGGCCACAGCCGCGGCGGCGCGCGCGGCCGCGGCTTGCCGCCCGCGTCAGTCCTCGCTGCACGAGTCTTCGTTGTCCGCCTCCTTGATGTTAGTGAAGAACGACGTCAGCGCTTTCAGCATCACCGCTACGAACCAATAATCACTATTACACACACAAACACCTGTGCTCCTAGCTCCTTTCCTTTATAACTGCAATTATAATATGTGTACAAATATTTCAACACAACCACACTACTGCTACACTTCAAGAATGTGACCGGACCACAGGACGGATTAAACTAAAGAATGATAGTAATAAATAGACCTACCTTTGCCCTCCGGTTCCTTTTCGGATAATTCCCACGCTACGAATCCTTCCACCGAAATAATGTACTGCTCATGTAAATATTGGAATATTTCTAATGTTAAGCCTGCAAACAAAAAAGGTGAATTGTTGTTATATGATAATAAAAACAATAAAGGAAATAAAAGTTGGCAGCATATACATTTAGGAGAATTCATATATTTTCGTATCAGCTTGAAACCATGTTATATCTCAAACCAGACTTAAAATACACGATTCAAACTGTAAATCTAACTGCCATGAAGTAAAAATACAGGAATTCTATTTATTAATAGAATCAGAGAAACAATAATGGAATATGTAATAAGATAAATAACTACAATATGTTAATATGGTCTTAAAGCGTGCGATATCAATTAAAGATAAAGTGTATCAAAACTGCCACAGACACGTATAGCAAATCTGCATTCAGGCCGAGCATAAAAAATTCTACATAATATCCACTAATCGACGCATTACGTAATAACAAATTTGTGATTGTTTAACCTGCGTTCCTGAAGACCATCGCTAGGATACCTCCACGAGACACCCATGGTAAGTAATATCCATGGATATTATTCTGATGGTAAGTAATAAAATGATAAAAATAAGGTGAATTTACATATACAGCATAAGACAAATTCTAGACGTATTGTGAAGCTGGCATAGTATGTTAATGTTAGAGAGAAATTAAACTGTTTAAGATTAAATATACATTTTACAAAGATAAAAAAATAAATTATAGGTAGATACAGTCGACTCTCGATAATTTTAAACGCAAGGGACCGCAGAACAATTTCAAATTACAAAGAGTTTACAAGAAAAAAATCAACTAAACAAGAGTTTGATCAAAATTCGTGATTTCTTATTTTAAATATTTTGAAAAGTCCGTAATTTTAAGTTGAACGAATTTTTGCCGATCGCGGTGTGTTAAGGAGAAATAGGTGTCGTTTGAAAGAAGACTGGAATGCGAACTGCAAACTCATTCAAATAACTTACATACATTATAGTAGGCAAGCCCAAATTATTGCATGTTGGCCGATAAGATACTATTCTTTCAACTTCAAATTACCGAGGACTTTATTTAATTTATGAGTATTTTTCAAGAGATTGGTAAACATTATCGAGAGCAGACTGTATAATGAAGTGAACAAAGCAACTGTACTTGTAAAGTACAGTAGTAAAAAAAGTAGAAAAATTGGAATGTAGACACATTAAGGAATGGCAATAAAAAGAAATGCTAGGTAAACTGAAGTGGAGATCGAGTAAGGAGTTATGTCAAAACTGCTACGATCGCATGCTTTTCATTATTCTTAATTTAAAAAATATAAACTATAAATTATGAAACCTGTAAGAACATTAACTTTTTGGAAGTATTTTAGTTTTAGCGGAGATACATTTGCATTTCAATATGGCTGCAATGCCTCTCTACGTCTCAATGAACTTATTTATTTATCTATTTAATATTATAAAGCAAAAAGATTTGATTGTTTGTTTGTCTTGAAATGGCTCCGAAACTATTGGACCGATTTAAAATATTCTTTTATCATTAGAAGCAGCCCATTATCCCTTGGCTTTTACACATAACTTCTAAACGGTTGAACCGATTGGGTTGAATTTTATGGGTATTTCAATGGTTTCCTGGATGATTTAAAATAACATTGGACCCGGTAGGTGGCGCTGCTGTCGGTATGTCAACTATTAATCTGCTCGACCGATTGGGCTTTGTATTTGTATTTCCACGGTTTCAAAGACACGAATGTATTGTATTATGCCTATCTAATCTGCCTTTATTATTTTTTATTTTTGGGGCCCGATTCTAAAGTACGCGGACGAAGTCGCGAGGCTGTTAGTATTCTATAATTAAATCCGATTCGTAAGGCATATATTTTTGAAAACTTTCTCTCTCTCAAACATATAATTGCATAGATTGAGATTCTTATTAGAGATAGTTAGTTTTAAAGCTTTTTAAACTAGAGATCAGTCACTCTAGTTTGAAAAGCTTTAGTGGAATCTTTGACAGAAACGAGTTTAGTGTATAGACAAAATCTCAGGTATAGTTCCTATAGTTTGATGATTGCTTACAGTAAAAATAACTTACCCCCTGTGAAGATGCCGACTAATCTAATCGTCAAATGAATTGTTACAACCTAATCATACGGGATACTTCCATTTATTTGTGACTTTTATGGGTTATTTCTAAATTCTTGATCAAAATTTAACGTTTTTAGAGCCCTAATGACGACAGCTAGCTAAGTTTTATTTTGTCTATGACGATAGTAGTAGTAGTTATGTTAGTTTAGCTACGTTTAACTTAAAATGAATATTTGAACATAATAACGACTATATGAAATTTAAGTTTCCTTTTTGTTGTGGTGAAGTTTTTTATTAGATAAGCATTAAAATTTGAGGCACAAAATTTTCAAGCCACCAGAAAAAGCCAGTACCAATACCACATAAACTATAATTTATGGTTACAGCCATGGACTAAAGAGACAAGTCCCTGTCTCTCAGTTCCTTGGCGAGTATCCAGAGCTGAACCGACTCCACACCGTGTGCATGCAGTACTTACACTCGTGCAAGACCCGCGACTTAATATGTACCTATAAATGTGGGTGGTAAAATAATATAATGTTAAATTATATTGTTCTTTTATTAGGAACGATATAAATATAAACAATGTAGCTATTACATTTCACAAAATAACAGTAGCTGTGCATTCACTATTGTTTGTTAGATTTTTACATTTTACTAGAATGTGATACACTGGATACTCATATTTACAATGGAAAAATTCCAAACAGTTCAATTCATTTATTTGTTAGTATACAATGAGGTAACAACTTAGTGTTAAGTAATTAAGAGTATTAATTATATGAGGATTGATACTTAGCAAAATTTCCCAAAGGTTAGTTCTGTGTGAGAAGTTCATTACTTTCCAATGTTATGAATAAAGTTATTGGATCAAATTGGAAAAAAATATTACGAGAATTTTAGAGATTACAAAGTTCTTATCAATACAACTACTAGCTTTATGGCTGCTGAATAATTACAATTTTGTGTTTTGACTATAAATCTCAAAGTGATATTAGTTGAAATTACTAATTCAATTAGTATGTAACGAACATCTCAACATCAGTTTAATATACAAATGTTTTTGTTAAATTGTAATCATGCAGAATAAATTTTAATAAAAACAGAACGCGCACGATTCTATGAAAATATATTATAAAATATAAGAGAATATTAAGCTAAAACTATGATAATGCTCTACAATTACTAAAAACAGGCTGCAATGCGGTGTCAGTTATGAGAGGAGCGAGATTTTAGATTCGGGCAGTTGAAAATTGAACGCTGTCATGGTGTTATGTACAAAATGTATCTAAAAATATATTTCCATAGAATCTTTTTATAGCTCTAAATTTTAATCCATTGTCAAATTTAGATTTCCAATACTATGTTCTTGACCATAAAAATAAATAATCTCATCAATGACAGAAATATGGGCTGTCTCGTTCTTCCTTCCGTTTCTTTGTGTTATTGATTATTAATTAAAGTGATAACAAATATAATTATGACTAGAGTTAGGAACATCTAATTTTTCTATTTCTTGTAAAAAAGTACGAAATATTTTTGTAATAAAATTTCTTGACTTCCTTTCCTTTGTCAAGTGTTGCTTCCAGACTTTGTTTGCCACCTTGAGCATGCCTGAGAGCTTTGCAAAAGGTAGACACCCCCTACCGATATATGTGGATGTGATAAAGCAAGACCAGTCCGTATCCAAACCGGACAGGTATCATATGAAAAACATTGGGATCGCGGCACGTTTGTTGTTTTATAAAGTGAAAGGAGATGCAATCTGGAAAGTTAAAAGTTGTTATATCATCATTTCAGAATTACGGTCCAAGCTCTCATCTCATTGCACTACTTCACTTCCCAACAATATTATTTTAACTATTATAGAAAAATAATTCATTCAGTTTCTCTATGTTTTCATTAAATTATTATGAAACGGTTTTACGTAATTGATATAAATAAGTCTAATATATAACGATTTTTTAAGGTATTTGTTAGTTTATGTTTGTTTTAGGTATATAATAATCTCAGTTTATTTAGTTATTCACGAGAGTTGAAGCTCTTATAATTAACATATTATTATGCACGATGGGAGCTAGGACTATAATTTAAATCAGAAGTTGATAAATACAATAATCTGATTCATAATAATTAGATGTCCAAAATGAAATTAACGAAATAAAAATGTCATTGAGTAATGAGTTTGAGAGTAAAAATCTACAAAAATGGATTTTAAGAAAATATTAATAACCATAAAAATATAAGGCAGAGTATATTACAATAAAAATGAATGAAGACAAAAACCATATAGATTAAGTAAAGATAATATTCAAGAACAGAATTACAATGATATAGGGATAAAATAAACAATTTCAGCTCCGCCGGTAGTGTGTCACTGTTAAGCCATTTCGGGCACTCGGATGGGCGACGGCTTTCATGGACGCTTCCGTGCTTTGAAGGACACGTTAGGCCGCCGGTTCCGGTTGTTATCGATAGATAACACTCATTAAACCTAGTCGGAGGCCCTTTGGGCGGTTTCAGAACATCCGACACAGGTTGACCGTATCTCCACCAATCAGCATTGAAGCAGCGTGGTGGAGTAAGCTCTAGGCCTTCCCCAGGCCCAGCAGTGAAACACAAAAAGGGTTGAAGGCCAAGGCAAAAAAACAAAAACACAACAAAAACGAACAGCACAAAAAATGTTTCCACACCATCTTTTGTTACCAGTGTCCTAAATTTTCTACCTTAAATCTATTATTATAAATAATTGTAAGTCTTATTAAATTAAAGCTTTAAAAAGGTTTGTTAAACCTAAAATATTTCATATAGGTTTGATTTCGTCAAAACAGTAAAGCTACACTTTGGACATCTGAATATGAATGAGACTATAGGTCTAGAAAACCTATAATTTGTTAGTACAGGTTAAAAGAAGCTACTAATAATAATCACTTAACAGTGTCAACATAAAATGGAAAGTAGCAAGCTAAAATGTCGTGAGGGAACCTGTAAACGTCTACAGTAAAGGGTGATATTATCATGATATGATTAATGGAGCTTATATTTAGTAGTTGAACTATGATAGGGGGGGCACCTTGGGGATGCTCGAGCCTGTGGACAAGTTGCTGGATGCCGAAGAGGCAGCTAGCCTCCCGCGACTTCCTGTCCTCGCCGAACTCGTTGATGAGGGGCGAGTACTTGCTCATGCGCTCGGCGTTGAAGTGGGGCGTGTCGCGGAGGTCACGCGCGTCCGCGGCGAACAGCGAATGCTCGCAGATCGCCTGCACCAGCGCGCGCATGAACCACTCCTCGCGCGCAGACACGCCCAGGTTGTCCTGAAATGATGTGTTATTTACACACCTTTAAGACAAGTGTTTCATCCTCCAGACAATTTTAATATACAGCGTATATACGAGTACACTAATCATTAGAAGTTATAACATTCATTTATACCTATTTTCATTATTTAATGTGATCTACATACATAAAGATTTTTAAAACTAGTTCTAATGGAATATAGCATCTGCATTTGAAACCCACTTAAGCAGGTTGTAGCACCCACAACATTTTTATCATATTCATGAAGGTGCCTTGTATGAATTGTCATTGTATTCGAACTGTGTTCATGTTGCTATAAAAATATATGCTAAAAAATATATGTTACACATTAACCTTGTAGAATTTTAAGTATTTAAACCAAATAATTTTGGAGTATGAGTAAAACTTATGTGAATATGATAAACGTGAATCGAATCAAATCATTTATATCTCAAGGGCGAAATACAATCATGACAAAGTTTACATTTGCATTGTGTGTGTGAAATAGGGAGTGAATAGGATTAGTGAATTGTTGTTTCAAATTAACCCTATCCAGTTTATAGACAATCAGAAGATGAAAGAGTTAATGGATGAAAATAGGTAAATTATACTATCAAAGGTTTTAAATCAAACTCATAAATATACCAAAGATTTGCTGCTTTCTGTCTGTTACAAATTAAATTATAATGTCTAGTTACCTGCGCCCATCCCTTGATGCACTCACAGCTTTCATCAGCATCCATGAGCTGCAGCAGTTTTCTTTGCGTCTCAACGGGAGTTAGGATGCGCTTTGCTTCATCACACGTCGCCTCGCCCTCCAAGAATTGCATCTTGTTATCAGTGACCCACTTCTCAATCTAAAGACAACCACAAATTCAGCATTAGTACAAAAACCATTTTGGTTTTTGTATAAAAGTGTCTAGCAGTAATGAGCTCATCAGTGACGATGTAAATTATTAATACAAATGGGTATAAGATGTTATAACATAGCTCGTTCTAGTATAAAGTTATGTACCTCCGTAATATATTACGTAACCACTATTTGCCTTATATTAGCCGTATAATTCTCACAGAACGCCATCTTCGATTTACACATCTTTAATAGAGATTACAATACAAAAATCGCAAAAATATTCGTTAAAGAACCTTTGGAAAATGCAACATTAGTTAATAGTTAAATTAGTTAACATAACTTACCTGATCTTCATTCATCCACTGTTTTAAATGGAGGCCTGATTCTTGCCATTTTGTCTTCACAAAAGTAGGACCCATGCTCTCCTTCATATCTTTCAATATTGCTTTTAATATGAAATGGCCATGGTTCGCCGCAATGACATGCTCACAGAGCTTTAGGGTCTGTACAAATGTGATATGCTGAAAATAAAATAGAGGAACGAGTAAATATCTTTGTATGAAGATAAAGATATTATCTATAACAGTTGATCATTGTTTTTGACAGGATCGGTAATAATAATAATTTCATTTATTTCTCCCTAATATTTACCTTAGTCTCGATAAGTGGCGCAATGAACTTGCCCAAGTATTCATAAAGCATAGGTATGTCGATGTAAAGATCAGGCGCGAACTCTAGCAGCTCGCCAAGCCCGGCGGCATAATTCTCTGCTGATACTACACCGGTAGACACCAGGTGAAACATTACTTTGGCGATTTTGTGCACTTCTTTCGCTGCCCTGGTAACAAATAAATAATAAATATTAACATACAAGAATATTAAACAAATTTTAATAGTCAATATAACAAATTGAAAAAAAATTAAATAATTTGGTATAATAGAGGTTTTTTAAGATTTGAGTAATTAAAGTGTTTAGCTATACAGTGTTCTTTACAGTCCCATGTTAGCATATACATAGCAGCAGTGGGAAGAACGTACTTCTCAAGCACAACGTTGAGTATTTCAACCACGAGCGCGGCGTGGAACTGCGGCGAGAAGAGCTGTTTGATTTCTGAGACGACATCGTCGAGATCGTGCACCATGAGGAAGAGATCGATGGTGGATTTGACGGACTTCTTCTTGGCATCGGTGAGCGGTTCCTGCACGATGGCCACGGGCGCGACGCCGGCGGGCGCGTTAGCCGCGGTCGCATCGGCATCGGCACCTGGGGCCGCGGCCGCGACGGGTGACGCGCGCGACCCCGAGCTCGAACGGACAGCGCTCGCCGAGTCCGACAGACTGCCGCCGCCGCTGCCGCTGTCTGCGCCGTTAAACACACTCATTTATATAACAATACAGGAGCGCTTCAGTCTGCAACAACACTTGCAACCGTTATAATATCCCACTGTTAAATATGTTGGAAAAGTGAATCTTATGAATACACTATTATATCAACCATTTTATAACCCAAAAGAAAACAAATAATTGATTCAATCACAAAAAAAATTGTTACTTAAATTTAAAGCTAACTTTCATGGTAGATTAAAGTAAAGATATCCCTGAACAAATAATAATTGCAACAAAAGGTTTATCTTATGAAACATTACTCACTGAAATCTCCACGAGAGTTGAAGGTTGACCTCTCAATTGATTTCGAATGATGATAGCTGGGACTTAAGTCTTTGTTTGCTAAAAAAATAATATAAATAAACAAATTAAAATCACTTCATACATTTTTACAAAGCACTATGCATATTGAGCATTAAACTACATCTACTTCTAAAACACTCAAAATACAGTTTTATTGTATTCATACAAGCGCAGTATAAAAGCTACATAAAATAGTTAATCTATGGCACACAATGCATTTTCTTAAACTATGCAATAAAGAACAGACCACTTGTGGGGTGTGAAAACAGTACACCTATTTTAATTTGATAATCCAAACAATATTTAATTGACAAATGAGAACTTAAAAACTAAACGTAGTAACAAAGGGGAAATCCACATCCACATAAAAATTACACATTCTAAAATTTCACAACCTAATTCAAATTGTATATCAAATTAGATACATGTGGGTTACAGGAATAAACAAAAATCCACGGTGCCTGCCAACGTTCAACATTCTTCATTTCTGTGAAATCTCTGCAAAGTGTTGCACAGTCACTGCAATGTAAATACTGTGGATATTGAATGGGATACTGACTTCTGAGTGATGTGGGGTCTGTCTGCACATTCTCAAGAACACTGTACATGTTCTTGCTGAGGCTGATCATGGAGTTGCTAGCTGCTTGAGCTGTGTTTTTGGTGCCAGATCCGTGGTTCCAGCCAGAGTTCTGTGGTGCCAACTTGATGTTGTTCAGGTTCTGCCAAACAACATTCCAGAGTATTATATAAATAGCCACATTAACTAATACAAATTATAGTCATAACAGTAACTGTTTTAAAATATTTTGACCACGTAGTGTAGTTGGTTACCGCGTCAGTCCACCATTGGGTTCGACTAGCAACAGTTGAGGTAATATCGCATACCTTCTGCGTGGCCGCCTTGAGCTTGGAGGTGTCGACGGTGTAGCTGGTGCGCTGCGCCTTCCAGTTGTTGGTGGGGTCTATGAACAGGTTGCCGGCGGGCTGTCCGCGGCGGCCGTCGCCCCGCTTGCCGCGTCCGCCCTCGTCGCGGCGGAATCCTCCACCGCCGCCGCCGCCGCCGCCACCGCCCATCGGGGACGAGTTCATCAACTGCATCACAAAAAATTGCTACCTTATAGCATACATAAGTAAGATAGCGTACGAACTATATTGATAAGTGGTATATTCGAGGTTATAAACAGGTGATTGCCTCAAAGCGCTACTTCACTATTTTTTGTAAAATATATTTTTCGGTTTTTTTTTTATAAAATATACACATTAAATAAACATTTCAAGGTTTTGTGAGAAAATTTATCCACATCACTCATTCTTGACTGTGACATTAAAATTAAATGTGATTATTCTAAGATTGTGATAACCCATTGTGAACTTTGAAGTGACTTAGGTTAGATTACATCCATCAAATGTAGACTTATTGCTAAATACCAAAAACTAAAATCTTAACTTAAGATGAATTTAGTACAAAAATACAACTTAAAAATACATAGGTAAGCATGTCAACTTTTTTTATCATGGGGTCTCCATGAATAAGAGAGAATAAGCTCAATTTTACTTTATTATTTACAAAATTATGGAATTTTAACTGATTGTGCTATTGTTACCACCCACCTCAATGTGGCGCTGCTGCTGCTCAGCCTCCTTCTGGATCTGATCCATCATCTTGGGCTGCGAGTCGACGACGACGCTCTTCACGACCCACTTGCGCGCTCGCAGTTCGATCACATCCTTGATCATGAAGCGCACTCGGCTGCTTATCTTGTTCGATTTCTTGTCGACAATTTCCTGCATCTTCTTAAATACGCATTCCAATTGCTCCTTGACTTCGCTCTCCACCTGTTCACCTATTGTCGTCAGCAGCTTGCACAGGCATTCCAATTTCTCCTCTTCAAGTTTGTCAATCAGGTAGTTCATGCAGTACACCATGATTTTCGAAGTCAGCACCTTCAGCTTGTACAGCTCGCCTGAAACGAGCCGCAAACATTTGTATTGCTACGACCACCCAAGCAGCTACCGAGACGCATTCCGAACAACACTCGGTACTTACAAATTTTGGACATTATATTTAGAATTGTCAGTTTGAAGAGCATAAAAATAACTAAGCGGCGCTACAAAAACGTTTGGATAAGTGATTATAATTTAAAAGCTACTGCTACACTGGCAACATAAAAGATGACGTTGCTTTTATCCTATTTTGTTTCAATTTTTTTTCTACATGAAATGAGTCATTTTGTTTTTCATTATTCTCTCCAGGTGCATAAGTAAAAGTTTCAATATAAATGTCACAGTTCGATAAAAGCAATGTCAATGATTTACATAAAAACAAATAAATAAGCAAACGAGCAGACAAAGGAGAATGCCAAAAGGAGTTTTCAAATTGCCTTACGATTGCATGTCAACCATAAAATCTTAAATAGCCAAATTTTAATAGACGCCTTAAAATTATTTAATACTTCGCAGCGCTACGGGATTCTCACATCAATTAAGTGTTCTGATTTTTAAATAAAAAGTACTTTCTGTACGTAAGCACATTTGAACCTTTGACAGGTGGACACATTAAGAAGCATTCTCCTTTGTAAAAACTATTTCTTCGCTACAGCATGCACTATTTATGAAAAAAAAAGGCTAAAATTAAATATTAAATTAAACAATCCGATCGGTATTAACATTGTAGTCGTATCAAACTTTCCCAAAGCTTGGCAGCTATTTATATATTACAAAAATAACGTATGCAGTACAATGTTGATCACAATCGAAGTTGGTTCCTTGTTTCCGTAACTACGTTAGTGCGAGTGCACACGTGCATTGATAGAACTCAATGTCACAGTGCACGTTGCGTAATAGCCTCGTGTCGTGGAGCGGCTGCGGCGGTGGTGGAAGTATCTTAATACTCCTATTTATTCGCATCGGCCGCCTAGCACTCCCATTTTTAATTTACTTTACATTCCAACTTGAAATCACTCAACGTTACGCCATTAGTTGGGACAAAGTGTTTACATATTAAACACATTGACTTAATCAAGAGACATAGTATTCATAAAAGTTGTTTAATTATGAATGCGAAATTGGTCGCATGAATCCCAAACTTGTTTAGATGGTAGTTTTTTAAAATCAACGAATTAATAAGCGGCGAGCGCTGGAAGTGGCTGCTCGCTGGATGTGGAATGTAGGCGAACGATCGTCCTTCACGCGACGTGGCGCCCCGTCACGCAAAAACGAAAGGAAATATATCCTTTTCACTCTTTCATCGACGTCAATTCGCATACGAGATTCGCAATAAAAAAATTGCTGTCCCATTTTAGAGTGTGAATAAAATCGATCTTAGTGAGCCGCCACTGCCGCCAGCGACCGCCGACAACGAGCCGGAAATGTGCCTCGTCATTGAGTATATCGAGACAAACATGTTCGCATAGGCTTCGCAACGCTATGCACAAAAAGTGGTTATATGAAATCCAAGTACTTTTACTTGGGTAAACCTTATTAACAACCGAAATGGCTAAGAGCAAACACTACTCAAGACCTGAAGCAAATATCCAGTAAAGTGCGTCATAGATACCTAAGAACGATGATAAAGCAGAATAAAATTTCAAAACAACGAAAAAATAATGTGCAAACCAAAAAAAAATATAATGAATAAATCAATGTTACTGTAAGGAGTTTCGTTACAAGCGAGCGTATAAACGTTACTCACCAATAAATCGGACATTTCCCACTGATCTCATCCTCACTCTTCGGTTCTCTTCTTCCAATTGGAGCTGGAGCTCCTTCTTTTTAGCCTACAAATTAATGTTTAATTAGCCCTTTAGAAGGAAAAGTTAACTTTTCCTAGGAGACTAGAATCCTATAGAAAGGGCTACATCTACTTGTACAATAAAACAATAAAATTGTTTCGATCGGAATTTCAATTAAGAAACAAGTTAGAACCAATACTTAATTTTTTAATATTCGATTTAGTTAATATTCTACAAAAAAATTTTTGAGTGATAAATTCTCAATATAAATAAACATAAGTCTTAATACTACTTAACTTACTAGTGGCAATAAGTACCTATGTATAGTTTATTTTTCTTTACATCTTCTAAATTTTATTAATTTACGTTGAGTTTTACTAAATCTTTGCATTAACACATCTTTTTTGGTTACAGACAAGGCACATGAAAGAGTTCTTACCGGGTCGGTGCATTCATTCATTTCCTTCTCCAGTTTAAGCACCTGTTCGTCCACCTTATCGGTCACGAACTGGTTCTGACAGCGGCTTATGATCAGCGCTCTGAAGTTCACGCACTGGTCGGGCGCGTTGTCCGAGGGCACCTGCACACAACA
>DWQL01000725.1:0-13697 GCA_018231265.1 Noctuana haematospila | reverse complement strand
AAAAAAAAAAAAAAAAAAAAAAAAAAAAAAAAAAAAAAAAAAAAAAAAAAAAAAAAAAAAAAAAAAAAAAAAAAAAAGAATAAGAATTATTCTGCAGCACAATGAGTGAAATTAATAAACATCTCGAGGATGAACAGATACCGGGACCTAGTGGCGTGAGCCGCAAGCGATCTCGCAGCAGCAGCAGCTCTGATAGCAGCACTACTTCATGCTCTTCATCTGAGAGCTCTGACCACAAGCGATCGCGTCGCCACCGCCGTAAGAAAAATAAAGGTCAGAAGTCTAAAATGAGGAAGCTGCGCAAGGAGATAAGTGAGTTACGTAACATGTTTATTGAGTCCAACTATTATAATAACAGTTATGATCATAGTTACATGACTCGAGCAGATGATGATCACTTATCAGTATCTTCGGGGGTTAGACGAGATTTATATGAAGAGTTGGGGACGGATGCACAAGCGGAGAAACCGTCTAGTAGAACCGACTCGGAATTCACTTTCGACATAGCAACTAAACTTAAAGAGCCGTCAGTTCCAAAGACCCCTGAGGATTTAATTAAAATGTTAGTCGACGTTCAACACTTTGGTAAGCCGACTTGGTCTGAAGTAAGGTACGCTGAAACTCAAAAAAGTTATAACCATTCACCTGGGTTCGTAGACCTGGAAGTAAATAGCGAGGTTAAGCAGTATGATTCCCTTATCCAGCTGGCGAAATCTGATAAGGCATACGCTGCTATTACCTTTGGTATACTCAAACAAAAAGAGTCGTTACAAAAATGCATTCGTAGCTTACTAGCTTGGTGTAAATCTGGTTCTAATAACCAACCTAACTTTGATGGCCTTAGTTCTAAAATTGAAGAACTTTTCTTAAACGGTGATTTTCATAAAATTTCCACCGATCTATTGCAACTTGTTTGCGGTCATAGATCTGAGATTATTCAGTTAAGAAGGGACTCTATCATGAAGCACGTAAGAGACCCTCTTGTTAAAGGTATTCTTAATAAGGTCCCTCCCTCAACTACACACCTTTTTGAAGCTGACGCTTTTACTTCTGCATTAGAAAAAGCAGGTGGTATTCGCAAGGCCTTCTGGCCTACTAAGTCAAATTTCTTGCATAGGACATCTACTCGTAAGACCAATTACAGTCAGAGTCCGCCCCCACGGGGAAAGGTCACTATGGCACCATCGTATGGAGCCCATGATCATTACAATACACCAGGGCCGTCTAGACCTGTGTATAATACTATACCACCCTCGAAGGGTGGCTACCATTATGAGGGGAACCAAAGTTACGTATCGAGTCAGAAATTTCGAGGCTCCTTTGCAAACCGTAGTCCAAGACTTCGGGGTGCAAAAAGGGGGGGAAGAGGAAGAGAAGATACCGCAAGAGGTCATAGCAAACGTTATCAACAATGACTCGAGGTCATTCAGAGCCGGACAATTAACCCATTACTACAAAAAGTGGCAGGAAATGGGAGCACCAATAGTAATATTAAAATTAATAAACGGTTACCGAATACCCTTTTGTCGAAAACCCCCACTGTATTTCCCAACGATAAAAAACCCTTTTCGCACACATACTTCCAGAGCAATGAGTACCATAGTCAAAAAGATGAAAGATCAAGGCATTTTAAAGCCGGCTCCGATATCGCCCAGTTTCATATCTCCTCTCTTCCTAGTTCCAAAAAGCGACGGCTCTGCGCGACCTATTTTCAACCTAAAAGCCCTCAACGAATTTGTCACGGCCGATCCTTTCAATCTGATAAATGTACAGCGAGTTCCAGGTTTTCTCCAGCCGCAAGATTGGATGTGCAAAATCGATTTGAGTCAAGCTTACTTTCACCTAAAAATATCAAAGGCACACAGACGATTCCTACGTTTAATTTACGACGGGCAACTGCTGGAAATGACCTGTTTGCCGTTCGGTCTCAGTACTGCTCCCAAAACATTTTCCATCCTAACCAATTGGATAGCGCAAAGTTTGCGTCGGAGAGGCGTGAGAATTCTTGTATACCTCGACGATTTCTTGATTGTAAATCAGGACGCGGTCAGTCTTCAAAGCCACGTTCAGATTGCTATAACTATGCTTCAAGCTCTAGGGTGGAGCGTCAACCTGGAGAAATCCGTAATGGTGCCTCAAAAGGATCTCACATATCTAGGTGTTCGATGGAGAACATGGGACAATCTCAAATCACTACCATCAGACAAAATAGTCTCCTTGTCAAAAAAGGTTCGACAACTGCTAAATCAAGACCGGGTGCTTCTAAAAGAAGTTCAGAGCCTGGTGGGCCTATTAAACTTTGCCAGCCTCGTAGTACCTCGGGGTCGGTTGCAACATCGGCACTTGTTAAGGTTCCTGAACACACTGTTATCTCATCCAACCAAAAAAGTAACACTGCCCGAAAAGGTACAAGCAGAACTGCAATGGTGGAGTCAAAATTCTCATCTTGCGTCAGTGCTATTTCCTCCACCACCCGTTCACTTTCTTGCAACCGATGCATCAGACCTTGCATGGGGTGCCCAATTGGACAACATCCCTCTAAGCGGTTTATGGCCAGCTCGAGAACAAAATCTACACTGCAATCAGAAGGAGATGCTTGCCATTCTACACGTTCTCCAAATGTATGCAAAGACGCTGAGTCAGAGCTCCATCTTGATTCAATGCGACAACAAGACTGTAGTGGCGCACCTCCGGAAGGAAGGCGGGACCAGGTCTGTAGCATTAATGGATTTGACTCGCCAAATATTAACATTATTAGACCTGCACCAAATCTCATTCAGCATTCATTATATACCGGGCAAATACAACAGCCAAGCCGATCACCTGTCCAGGCATCGACTTCCACCGGAATGGCACCTGCTACCAGAAGGTTTGGAGGCAGTGTTCAGGAAATGGGGAACTCCGGTAATAGACCTGTTTGCCTCGGAGAGAGCTCACGTGGTTTACAACTACGTAACCTTGGACCTCAAAGACCCCAAGGCGCTATTTTACGACGCTTTCAGTCTTCCATGGAATTATCCACTAGCATGGGTCTTTCCGCCTCCATTTCTTGTCCCCAAAGTGTTAGCACACCTGAACAAATCCAAGGGGGTGTTCCTGCTAGTAGTTCCACGATGGGAGAAAGTATTTTGGCGAGCGGATCTCAAATCGAAAGCGCTCGAAGCTCCGTTTGTCCTGAAGGGCCTGAACACCAACCTGATAGATACATCAACGGGTCAGCCACCTCCGAGCCTACAGGAACTAACCCTAGAAGTTTGGAAATGTGGGGGTGGACTGAGGAATTAAGCGAATGGAATACCGATCAGGTATCCTTGCTGAAGTGTTCTTGGCGTCCATCAACTCTGAAAACTTATAAACCAGCATGGAATAGATGGTTGACATGGTCTCAGTCTAAAAACGTAGATTTTAAAAATCCCTCGGGTGCTCAACTTGCCCAATTCCTAGCAGATTTGCATTTAGTTCATGGTTTGTCCTATAATACAATCTTATTGCACAAGTCTGTTGTTTCCACTATGTGTCATACTGATACGTCTAGTGAGCTTAACTCTCATGTCCTGGTCAAACATATTCTAAAGGCTATTTCTCTTAAAAAACCAAAAACTAAAAGATCACCTATATGGGATGTTGACAAACTAGTAAAATTTTTAACAAGCTACCCAGTAGACGCGAATAATATATATCAAACTTCTCGTCATACAGCCATCCTTTTATTATTATGTTCTGGTCGCCGGATTCATGACTTAACTCTCCTCAGGGTAGATTCTGATCATTATAGTCGAACTGATGATTCTATAATCCTATGGCCAGATTTTGGCTCCAAAACGGATGACGGCAGCTATAGACAGTCAGGTTGGAAGCTAACATCAAATAAAGAGAATACACTCCTAGATCCTATTTTTTGGATCAACAAAATGCTTTCATTATTACACGATAGACGTAAAACTGCCAGAACGTCTTGTCTTTTTACTACAATCCGGGGACCCGCTAAACCGGCATCCAGAACTGTAATAGCAGGCTGGATTAAGCATTTATTTAAGGAAGCAAATATCCAGTGCACTCCAGGTAGTGTTCGGTCAGCGGTGGCGTCCAAGAACTGGTTAAACCTTCCCTTAGATGAGATTCTAGCTCGTGGCAATTGGCGTTCCGCTAATACGTTTACAAGATTTTATAGGCGCGAAATAATGCGAAATGATAGTTCTGCTAATGTTGCACAATCATTCGACCCTATTGATTAGCATTAAATGATTGATTTACTTTCGTGTTATAAAGGAAATGTTTAAGTGTTATTTTATTTAATTACAAAGCAGAATTACAATATTCTTTTGTAGTGTTATTTTTTGTTCATATTTAATAATTTATTTTAATTCAGAGATAATAAATTAATAAAAGTCACATTGGCGTAATGTTTTATTTAGCGTTTCCAGGGTCTCACCAGGCGATAACAGACACATCTCACTCGTAAGCTTCGAATTACGGTCAAGTGCTTTAATAGCAGCGTTTTCCCCTGAAAGAAAACGCATATTAAAGTACTTACCTAATTCGAAGCTTACTTTAATGGCTCTGCCTGGTGAATAAAGCCAATGAGCAAAACTGGTGCGACACAGACTTTATAAAACATCGTGACGCCCCACCTACTGCTGAGACACCGGAAACACGAGATACATACCGGAAATCAGAACAAATTAAATGAAAAATCTACGGGAAACGGAAGTGCCTATCTCACTCGTAAGCTTCGAATTAGGTAAGTACTTTAATATGCGTTTTCTTTCAGGGGAAAACGCTGCTATTATGTTCATTAATAAGTACGAGTAACTAGTTTACCCGACGGACTTTGTTCTGTCAAAATAATGAAAAAAACACTCGGGATACTATCAAAAAAATTCATCAAAATAGCTATTCTATTTTATATTAATATTCTTAAGGAATTATTATGTTATAAAAAATCAAGATTTTATAGACACTTATATATGAATTCGGAAATCATAAAAGTTTGTTTTACATCTCAAAAGCAAGCAATAAACCAGCTCTAGAGGTGTAGTTTTGATATAGTTTTATTACAGGGACGTTACCTATAGTTAGATTCCCGGTTTCAAGCATTAATTAGATATTACCAGTAGGTAATAAACAGTAGTAACTGTAGATTAGAATTACATTCATATGATTATTTATGGAAGTTTAGCTTCGGCTTAAAAACTTTACTCGTAGACTTGATATCAAAATCAGCTTACATTTTCAAAAATTTAATCCACTATTAAAATATACATTCAAAAATTAAAAGAAAGGTTTAATGGTGATGTGATGTAGATTAATTCCCAAAGGTAAGCACCAAACGTTTACTTCTAAACGGAGTGACGGACGAGAAAGTGCTGAAGTGTCCACCTTTTGACCGGTCAAGCACTTATTTTGTGAGCCCCTTATAGCCCGTGTTCAAAGCCATCATATAATATTTTGTTTACAATGATTTTGGTCGGCGAAATTTGATTTGTAACTGTTTTTGTTTGGTTTTCTGAAGTATTAAAAATTTACCTCATTTTTTCTAATGTTAGGACGGATATAATATTGTCGGCGGTGTATTATATTAGTCTGTTTATATTTTATAACAATAAGCTGATATAAGCATTCAAATAACTATTATATATTGTGACTTATTTTTTTATATTAATTTTTAGATATTAATTTGCTTTGAGTCGCAACTGAGACCGCGACAAGACAATGCGATTGCATTGGAAGCGAACGCGACCCCTTGAATATTGATATCACCTAATCAGAAACACAGACAAAAATTACCGCTCTTACTCCTCTTAAATTACTTCTCTTTCTCACAATTTGTTAACATTTGGTTTGCGGTAAACTCTATAATATACTCTATATACTTTATAGTATGTATTACATACTAAGTTAACGACTCAACGTAGTGAACGATGAGTAACGATCAACAAATACCACTTTAGCATATCGAACCGAAATGTCGTGTTCTTGTCGACTTGCAATCGACAAGGACACAGACAGGCTCGCCCACTGAGCTTAACCTTTCACTGTGCAAGGTAGTTTACGAGCTACCAGTCAGAATTATCCGCCTATTCTAAGATAAGGTACATAAATTGACACCCTAAAGGCTTTTAAAGGAGAACGAAAAAATAGAGCTTTAACGCGCTTTAAATGTTTTTGTTGTTATCTCCACCAATCCGTGGTAGAGTATACTCCAAGCCTTCCCCAGTTGCTGGGGAGACCCCGTGCCCAGCAGTGGGACAGAAAAAGAGTTGAAGGGAAGGGTTTTTTAAACGGTGATAGCCTAGTGGTTAAGAATAAGGCCTCTCTTATTCGAAAGAGCCGGATTCAAGTCCAAAAGGCACGCCCCAATGACTTTTCTAAGTTGTGTGCGTTTTAAGCAATTAAATGTCGATTGTTGTAACCTTCCATCTACCTAACATCAGGTGGGCTGTATGCTCGTTTGCTACTCATAAACGATAAAAAAGTAATCTTCAATTCAGCATCTCTAACTATTAGTTTAACGAAATCGTTGGAAAGCTATCACAATTTTATTCCATTGTTCCAAAACTCCATTTATTATTATTTTCCTTTTCATCTCACTAAAATCTTCCTATTACGTCATCTCTGAATCTCCCAAACAGGTATTGAAGGGAACGATGCTGTTTTGGTCTTGCAAGCCTCCAAACATCAATTTGCAATAACATTTGGCTGCCAAATTTATTGCGCTGGCCGTCTGGGGGCGTTGAACTGGACTCAGTTGGAGGTTTTATTCACTTTAATGGGTTTACTTGCCTCTACTGAGCCGAGAGCTTACCGTTTTGTTATCTGATATGTCGCTAAGAGCGACTTGGAAGTCGACATAATAAGTAGTTAGTTTTCGGTAGTTTTCGTGATTTTTTTCTTTCTAAGTAATAAGATTTTGTGGACTGATATAATATGAGTAGGCTTACGTACTTAGATGCTCAAATTGAAAGGATTTTCGTATGCAAAAGTACTGTTATGTTGTAAGGAGTTATATTGCAATATATTTAATAATATCCTGTCGTATCTTCAATTGGATATAAAATGCATTTTTTAAATGTCAAAACCTTGATCTATAGATATTTAAAGTGCAAAAGTTGTTAAATGGCATATGAATATAAAGTTTATTTATCAAGTGCTGTCTCCTATTATTATCGTGGTTTAATAATAAATAGATGTATTAACTTGATTTTAATGTAGGTATATGGAATCTTTTGAACAAATTTTAAATATATTAATCGGACAACTTATACGTTTGCTCGCTTATATTTTAATTTAATTTATTTAAACAATGCTAGATTGTGTATAGGTAATTACCATGAAACCTTTGAATATGGACCTAAGTATTTCTTTATTAAATATGTCTTTAGGTACAAAGGGAGAACGATCGTCTAATTTCGACATTTCAATATCGAAACAGTTTCCTTTGAAAGAGGCTTTCAAAGCATTCAAAGCATTCGCGTATTACTACGAAAAATGTTTCCACTAATGTTCCTTCGCAAAAAGTACAGTTTCGATTGCAGTTACAATTCGTCAAAACGCCATACATAGAAAGACCGTACCATATACGTGAACTAGCGGAGATTGAGATAAAAACGGAACGACATCCGCGACATTTACTAACTTAGAACAGAAATAAGTTATGCTAAAGTTAGTCGTCTTAACGACGACTGTTTACGAGATGCGAAGCGAGTAATTATATAACCAGTGCGTAGTACGAGTTTTAACAGTTTACTATAAACTAGATTTGGTTTCGGTTTGGCCCATACATCTATTAGCAGCGCCCCTAGCGAAAACATGGAGAACTAAACAAAAGTGGACCTTGTTCATTGCTCGTTTTCTTATTGAAATGCAACTTTGTACTGTACGAGGTTGACAATGTATGGCATGATAGTTTGCTCGATTATGTTTTCTTAACTGTCAATACTCGTGCTCATACGATGTATGGAGAAACTCATTACCGAATTGCGTTTTTCGTTAACTAAAAAGTCGTACTAGGGCATTTCGAAATCTCTTACGTTTCTGTCACACATGTAGATTATATAGCTAATAGCTGCTATATTTAAGTCAAATAACATCGTTAATGGTCTGACACGTTAGTAAATGTACACGTTGGTGGCGTTGGAGTCTCGCTGCTGATTTAATTAACACATTTATTTATACACAGAGGATTGATGGCCGCTCCCACGGAGGGCGAGCGTTGACGAAGTAAACTCGCTTTACTAATGTGTTGGATGTTCAATATTTTAATTTATTTAGTGTTACTACTTTTTATTTTTATGCTTTTCTCGTAGAGCACTCTGGTTTTCCGCGCCAGTTGCCTGTAAGGTTTTTGTTAGTGTTTTGTTTGAGAAGATTTAAATTAAGTTGGGTATAAGTAATACAAATGCCTTATATATATTATGTAACTACCTAATTATGTTTTCAACAATTTAATTGATTTTATGCACCACTGCCTAATATCCAACTTTGAATAAGGAAACGATAAGGATACTACCTACGTGATTAATTTAAATAATTTTTAATCCAGTTTTAATCCAATTTACTAAAATTTATAATACCAGATTATTTCAGAGAACAATATATCATTGTAATCATCCATTTTAAAATTTACATGTTACCTACCATTTTTTCTATCTCTATTAATATTGAATTACAAGCCTAATAATTTCAAAAGCTCCTTTTAATGCAGTAGAAATAGTATTAAGTCATGGTATCGCTATAGGAATAGTTATATTAACTACTAGTCTACACAAAGCTTCTTAATTCCTTATAGCCCTTATTTTTTATTAAATATTTTTTCACTCGATTGTACTCAAACCTAGTGTTGCCAGTTCGCATGCCATTGGAGTCGGGAGCTGGTGGGTGGCAGCATCGCTCCCACACTTGCTTTGTTCTGATCAAGTGCAATGTGGTAGACGACCCTGTGAATTTAATTAAATGGAGATGCTTATATAAAAAAATTGTTTCCACGGCAATATGAAATTGTACTTGTACATACTACTAGTTGACACATGAACTAATGGAAATGAGAATAGCCCATTTGATTGTTTAACTGACAGAATCCGTGGACGAAACTGCGGGCAAAATAAAGTGGGTAGGTAGGTACTACAAGTAGAATTACGCAATAGGACAACGGGCGATAAACTTTGAAAATTGAAAACTTTTTAAATAAGTAGGTATTTAGCATCTTGCAAGCGTGTAAACTTAAATGTTATATTTATTAAGAGATATTCTATTTTTAAGTTCTCTCCAAAAATTCAAAGATTAATAACGTTTTGGGAAACAAATGAATAATAATTAATTATGTAAGACCTAGCAAATATTTTAAAAAGAAAAAGATTGCTCAACACAATTCCGTCATTTATGTCACTGGCTCTAAATTTTAGTTCAGAGAAAGTGCTGTGCAAATTTTTAATTGTATTTTAATATGGTTTTTCTTTAATATTGTGTAAGCGTATATAATAAACTTTTGACTCTAGCGCGGATATGATTCTCACTTCGATTTACTTTGATTATCTAATGCGAGTCCGTTGCGTTGGCGATCGCGTGGGATTTAAACACGCTAAAACTTGTAAAATATAAATACTTAACTTCATAATAGCACACGAGGTCCACGGCCTCAAGAACTTCGATAACAAAATGTTTGTGAAATTGCTTTTATTAATTTCAGTAAATAATTTTTACAAGAATGCGTTTTCATCCCGTGTACCTTATGAATAAAAATTTTTGACTTTGACTTTAACATTTAACTGACTTCAAACAATGGAGTTTATTAATTCGACACGTAAGTATGTAGGTTTCGATTTAAACCTATTTATAATGATTTTTTACACTCACTCATTACGAATATGTGTGAAATTGATGAAAATAATAGTGTTTAACTATAATACTCTTCAAGCAAGATACTCCGCTCCACACAGTGTAAGCGCGCATTCATTAATACTCTTCAAGCAAGATACTCCGCTCCACACAGTGTAAGCGCGCATTTATTTTATATCTTTTTATTTCCTCGATTGTTTCGACGAATGCGCAAATGGATGGTGCCACAAAAAGTACATTTGACGAGAATCACTTGAGCTATAATTTTATTTATTCCCGGAATTTTAAATGTATATCATTTACTGTACATATTAATAGTGTGTTTTTATTAGTAGTATAGTAGTGTTATTTATTAGCAGCAAACAAAGAGGCAGCCGGCATTAATAATACCAGTACCTAGTCATGAATCTATAAGCCTTCCTTTACTGTATAGCAGCGACACTTTTGTTTGACCTCAGATGGGATGTCAGTACTATTTGAAGGGTCCCGGGTTCGATCCCCGGCGGGGCAGAAATTTAAATGATGAATTTAGATTTCTGTTCTTGGTCTGGGTGTTTGTGTATATGTCTTTGTATGTTTCCATGGCACCCACGGCACAGGGAATCCTAGTGTGGGGCTGTGAGTGTGGAGCGTTATTTATTTATTTATTTATATAATAGCAGATTGTTGCGAACTAGGTAGTTTTAACACTTCTAACCTAGTTTATTAACAATTGACTTTCGCAAAGTATTAATTATTATGTTATCAATTAGCTTATCACAAATATGCTATCGAGATATTTCCAGCTAAATTGTAGGGAGCCATTGGGTAGGAACATACTTCTAGTACATGTTATTTATATGACTGAGAGTTTGTCTCATCATGTTCCAGAACAGTAAAATTACCCCAGAAATAGCTAATTTGACCCACATTTTAGTTGATTCATCAAACGGTTTCCTACTTGCGGCTTCAAATCTGATTTCGCGTACTACTTGTTATCTGATCTCGTAATAAATCTTGTGAAGCAGCTTCGTTTAAGAGTAAAATGTGTATTCTTATGTTAAATAACTATATGCTAAGTGGTTAGCATATAATTATTTAACTTCTATCTTCTATACTTCATTATATTCTATAGGTACTTCTATTATAGCTATCTTCAAATAGACTTTTCGGTAGGTATTCATATTTATTTGCGTAGTTTAGTTTTTATTTTAGATATCTTATTCTGATAAAAAAAATCTGATCTGTATTACCTATTAATTTATAAATTAACATAAAATACTAAGCGGTGGACCACCCTTAACATTTAGGGGTATGAAAAATAGATGTTGCCTGATTCTCAGGCCTACCAAATATGCGTTCAAAATTAGGTCTTTGGACGAATTTTCCGGTTTATCAATACATGTTACAGAAACATACATAGGTATATTAAAACGGATTCTTACTACGTTAAAGACAATTAAACAAACATTTAGACCGGGAACAGAAATATAAATTCATCATTTAAATTTCTGCCCAACTGAGAATCGAACCGAGGACCCCTCGTATGGTAAAGATGACACCACAAGGTCATCGAACGTGAAACTTAGGAGGTTTAAAAGTTTTGACAAACATACACAAATGACAAACATACACATTAATAGCTTCGTGTACCTATACACAAGATCTTACCTCATTAGGAAACGAAGGTCAGAGTATCCAGTTTTAATCATGACACTCAATAAATCGCTCATTACCCTAATTAATCATGGTCCACCTTTGGGCCGTGATATCCACTATGTTGTAACGAGCCGTGCCAAGATCTACGTACTTCCAGACGGTGACCTTAAAGCTAGGAATAATGTCATGGAGAGTTAATTTTCTTCTCCATTTTGGCAAAACTCTTTTGAGGTTCAACTGCTTAGTTTTTGTTTTATTTTTCTGAGTAGAAAAGGACCTGTTATTTCATTGTCTTCAACCCTTTTTATGTGGTTGGTGGCCAACCCGTGTCGGATGTTGTCAAACCGCCCAAAGGGCCTCCGACTCTTAACTCTTAACGCGTGTGAAACCGCGGGGCACAGCTACTTTTTTAATAAAGACACTTTCAGTTTTCGTCATTCGTCGCTCAGTTTTAGACTACCTAGCGTTTCCATCCACCTACCTAGAGTATCCAGCATAATAAATGTGCTGTTACATTTTGGCAAAGATTCAGTGCGCGAAAAATTGCGAATGCCCCGCGCGATTGGAGCGTGAGTCACAGCGCCATCTCTTGACGACTTGTAAATCATTTTAAAATTCCTTAATGCGCGTCTGCTTCCACGTGTTTTCATCTTTTCATGTTTGTCCTTTGGCTGTTTGCTACAAATTCGTGGACATGACTACAGTAACTTCGTCTAAAATTTTGTAGCATCTGAAGCACGGAAACGCGTATAAATTTTGCCAATAGTTGTCATCCATCCGAGTACTGACCGCGCCCGAGGTTGCTTAACTTATGAAATCGTTTGTGATACTCACTACCAGTGGGGCTACGTACATGGCTGTCAGCGATTATTGAAAGAAAAAAATACCCGAGTTTACTACATAACATGCCTCAATGGATTTTGTATCTACATTATACTCTTTGCATATATAACATTGTATAAGTGGCCATGAACCATATTTCAAATTAATTTAGCACTTCACTTGATACACACATAAATCAAAAACCTTTTAAGAGGCACAAGACCAAAAATTCAGCAGATAGAAATAAATGATGTTTAGCCGAAAAGATCAAAGCATTAGGACTCAAGGAATGCCATCTGTAATGATCTATTGTGACATTGCACTAAAACCACTTACGAGTTTTATTTGAGAGTTGTAATTATTACTATCTGGTTGTTACTTTACTGTAGGTGTCTGTATCTTTAGTTGTCTGTGGTGACCGGCTGACGACGGCGTTAGTGTAGTGTTAACTATAATAATTGTAAAAGTTGAAAAATCTGTGAGTAGTTGCTAAAATGTTTGATGTGATAATCAAAGAAAGATTCTTTGTAGTATTGTGGTAGTTACTTACATTCCATTATACTTATTTGACTGAACATGCGTACAATTAGATGAACTTACGTAGTAAATATCTGGCTGATTCTATATATATTTTATAAACCGACTTCATAAAAGGAGGAGGAGGTCAATTCGACTATATTTCTTTTTTATGTTTGTTACCTCATAACTTTCGACAGGGTGAACGCATTTTGATGATTCTCTTTTTATTTGAAAGCTGGTGCTTCCCGTTTTGTCCCATTTCAGTTTGGTCCAGCTCTGACTATGGCATCTGTGAGCAAACCATATAAGTCTTAAATTTGCAAATTTGTATTCAGTATGAGCGCGACAATTTTGAAGTCTGTTGTTATCATAACCCGAGTTATAATTAATTAGGTACTTATCGTTTTGCGTGAAGACGAGATGCTTTACTTGAGACGTAACATCCCCTTTGATCGGATATTTATACAAGTAAGAACGCAAATGTATTGGGCATTATTTTTGTCTGAAAAATGGAGCTTTTTCCAAAAGCTTTGTATAAAGTCAACAATGCCTGGACAGTGCTGGCTGGTCGCCAGCTGACATTCCATCCACTGACAGTTCAACCTTATTTGTCATTGTATTTATTTTCAAAATCCTTCGCGATTGTTTTGTTTTCGGTTGAATCACCTTATGCTTTTTATAAATAAGACATGAAAAAAACCTTGAATAGCTGCAAGAGGGAATTGAACTGCAATGATGACCCGCGTGGTGTAGTAGTTATCATGCCAGTCCACCATTCAAAGGGTCCCGGATACGATCCCCGGCGGGGCAGAAAAATAAAAGATGAATTTAGATTTCTGTTCTCGGTCTGGGTGTTTGTGTCTTGTCTTTGTATGTGTCCATGG